>JAUZNC010000142.1:0-42905 GCA_034780395.1 Vannuccia rotundouncinata | reverse complement strand
ACTTTGCTATTATGAAGTTGTACTTCGGCATCGTAATTTGTTATTTGAGCAGTTGTGCTTATTTGATTACTTATAATGACAATATTGTTTTCATAATATTCTAACCACACTTATTAATTATTTAAAGGGTTTTTAATACTCTTGAAATTCTGATAAAAAGTACATGTTTGATTTCTACATATTCCAAAAAACTCAAAATTTTCCAATTCACTTTCCATATGTATGGTTCACAAATGGTATGTATGGTTGGATACATGTATATGTTTTTATATTTAATTAATAAAATATTGTAATGTTGTTTTAGTATAAACTCTAAAACTTCATATATCCATTGATGGTACATTTTAAATTTAGTAATATTTGATTGGAAAAATACTAAATGATCTACTTCCATATTTAAAGAATTATGTATGTTATAAACACTAGATATAGATAATATTTGTAAATTTTATAAACAAAAATAAAACATATTACTTTTTAAAATATAGGAATACACAAGTAGGCAAACCTATGGTTTAGCATCCTTTAAAAAAAATTAAATTAATATTTGTAATATTTAGATAATAAAATCATTAAAATTCATAAAATTGATACAAAGCTTTAAACAATCTTATTTGTAATCCCAAGATCTGGCTCCTACCACACCTTTCAGTCAGTAACTATATCATATTATCAAAAATATCAATATTAACATTGTTTATGTTATATATATATTGATAAGCACTTGTTGGTTTATTAAAAAAAATTTAAATGTACTTAATATAATGTACTCTATAAATAAAGCAGATTTATAACATAATTCTTAACTTATTTACATTTTACATTATCAACTATAACATTCAACTCAATCCAAAAATTAAATTATATTATACATATGCACAAATTTTCATTTAAGTTCTTTTAATAATAGCATGTCATACAATTTAGACCTGCTAATAATTTATGATTTAATATTAGTCTCCTTTAATTACACTTGATTCCCGTTTTTGTGTGTATGTGATTAAGAAAAGTAAAATGAAATTACAATTTTAAAATAAACGTATAGTAATACTTAAAAATTATAATAAAATATTAATAAATTCTAAAATTAAAAATTAAAATAACACTCACGACAACTCAGCTGTTCCCAAACCGACAATGACGCTTATTCGAAAAGAGCGCGTCTGTTTAATGTTTTGTTTTAAATTCAATATAAATAATTTAAGCGGTAATTTAAAATATATAAAAACGTCAGTTTTATAACCTAGTTTTGTTTCGGAAAACTTAATTTTATTTATATTGTTTGAAAATAGCGTAAGAAAGACTTTAATGTGGTTCTAGAATAAAATATGGATATTCGAAAATTAAATATGAATTATATTTTCCGTTGTTAAAGAATGATTCCCAATCAGTAGATTTTTAGAACAAACATTTTAAGAATATATTTTGTTGTCTGTATAATATCCTTAATTATTTTTTTAAAACGTCAATAAAATAACTTTTTCTTTAATTTACAAAAAATTTTTATATAGATGTTATATTATTTTTATTGTAAAATTGCTACAGTTATACTATATTACTGCCAAATTTAAAATGCATGTTTTTTTAAATTTTTAATATTAAGTTTATTATTTTTAGACTGCTATCTGTTCACCAATGCAAATAGTATTGAAATTTAAATATTTTATTATTCTAGGTTTTATAAAGTATTATCTCAATTTTAACAGGAGTAAACAAAACATTTTGAAATTATTTATATGGTGACAAAGGTGGAACTTTTTAAAAAATAAAATAATTAATAATGAAAAGTGTGTAAATAGTAAAAAGAGTGATATAGTCTATAAATTTATATTTATTAGTGTATATTATTAAAACAATAATTTATTATAAGTATTTTGAATATTATAAGATATATATGCAGGGCTGTACTTACCAGGGCCCTCCCCCGCATTGAATTTTTGCTTTTTGATGCCCCTTATATTTATGGTGCCCTTATAAATTTTGAAAAACCTTTCTAAAACTTTTTTTACAGTGATAAAAATGCAATTTTGTTTTTTGCCTTTTTGCAAAATCTTGCTTTCCCCCTACTGAAGAAAAGTCTAGGTATGGCCAAGATATGTTATTTTAAAAATATATTTCACAATTCACAATAATTATAATAATGTTTATAATAATCTATTAATCTATTTATAATAATATAATTTATCATATTGCCATAGGTAATAGGTATACAGAGATCACACTCTTATCTGAAAACCCTTCAATTTGATAATGCTATTTAAAAACCCTTGAATTCTTGAAAAATATATATATAACTTGATTCAACAATGAATTTCATTCAAAAAATCAAAACTATATAACATATCGATAATCTGTTTTTTCATATTTTTATATAATAGTGATTATTAACAATATTATGGTATAGGTACTTAGGTATATTATAGGCTATACCAAAAAAAATAATCAGCTATAGAAGTTATCAAAATATATTTTGTATATGATGTTTATGGACAATAATAAATGTAATACTAAAATTAATTATTGTACAATACAAAACACAACATTATTATTGTTCTAAACAATTTTCCAACTGCTTAAATGATTATATATGTTCATCATTTAAATGGAATCTTCTAGTGCTTTGCCTAGCCATGCTGCTATGAATCATGGAAGATCAAGCTTCAAAGTTTCTTCACAGTATTCTTTGCAAATTTGCTGTATTTCTTTGCTCATTGCTGATAAAGACCAAAGCTTTATCTTGTAATATATTCTAACAGCGGTATGCACCAACATGGAATCAAAGTAAATCCAGTAATAAACATGAGCATAACTTAAGCTTGTTGCACCAATGTGGAATAAATTTAAGTCACAACTAAATAAGATTACTCTTATTCATGAGGTCATGCACCAACCAGAGTTAACTTTATTCTGGGAATAAATCAAGGATTATATACTGTAATGGTTATTCCTGGTGTTGGGCTGGTTTGAGAGTTAAATTTAAAAAGTGTTAAATACATATTATGCCAAATAATTACATTAGGTCAGTTCACAATCGGTTTCAGTTGGGTTTCAGTTCAGTTGGTTTAAAAGCCGTTTGACCATAGCTCTATACTTTGCCGATGTTGCCGGTAACTCCGCGGAAAAATAAGTGCTATGGCTAAACCATTTCTAACTGAGGTTTAAACGAGTTTGAACGCGCTTAAACTTTTAGTATTGTTTCCATGTAAATTACAAATTTCGAGTTACGCATAAAATAGATTTTTTTTTAATTTCAGTATTTATGAAAATATTTTTAACAAATTCGAATTTGTTATGAAAGCAGCATAATTTTAGCAGTTTAAAAGTTAAATTTGACAGAAAATTTCATATCATATCTATATAGATTTCTATTTATTATAATTCTTTATGTTTAAATTAAGTATTTATATATAATCAAATTAACATATAAATATATTGTTCCAAATCTTTTTATTACATATATAAGGGATAAATTAATAAGTTTTTAATAAAAATGAATATGAACATAATTTCATAACTAAACTAATGCTAAAAATATACTTACTACATCGGTTGATCTGCTCCATTAAAAAAATATTTCAGTTTGTTTTATTATTTATTAGAAGCTATAGCCCATAGAAATCAAAATCAGATTTTGATTTCTATGCTATAGCCTATATATAGATTGTCTCAGTATCTATTGGGCACTGACACGATTTTATAGTTTCTAGGCAGATACAACAATATAAGTTAAGGATATAGGATGTATGTTGATGACCAAAAAATCTCTATTCAAAATTGGTAACCATAGTATGTTTCTTATAAGTTTGGCTACCTGCCTAACCATTCTGCATGAAAACATATCACTTTTCCTTGCTATATGAAACACATGAAATCAACATCCTCTTCGTTAAGTCTATACGTTCAGATATTTATATTTTATAAAAATATTCTCATAAAAAAATTAACATATTCTGCCATAATTACATAAAAATGACTAAATCATGTACAAGCTAAATATTTATGGCTATTGCCAACTTTAAACCAATGGAAAGTGTGAACTCGATTTCCAGTTAGAAAAGTTTAACCACCTGCTTGTTAGAGAATTTTCCTACCTAAATATACAATAATATTTTTGCAATAAAAGTAATAGTGTGGTTAAACTGGTTTGAACGCATTCAAACTGGTTTAACTTTCAGTTACTTCGATGATTCATTATTTTATTGTGTGGCGCTGAATTCCAAACCGTTTAGAAAATCGAATTCACTTGTTCAGTTCAGTTGAAAAAGTAGGTCATCTGCCGCAATTTTTTTGGAGCAATTTAAAATAAAATAGCACAGTATACTTTCCAACTGAATTATGAATCCAACTTAACTAAAACCTAACTGAAACCTAACTGAACTGAAACCAACTGAAATGCGATTATGAACTGACCTATTGAATATTATCAAATTGGATTTATAATTTTTGGATTATTTTTTTTAAATAGAAAAAGAAACCACAGATATATTTTTATTAAAGATCAATTCTTCAAAAATTGTTACAAATGTCACTTTAAAATGATATATTTACAAAATATAGCTTCATTGAATTTTTGCCATAAAAAATTATAAATATTATCTAGAAAAATGGTTTCATTGAACAGTCCAATAAATCTTATTCATTTTAGGCATGATAATATATTATTATAAAAATATGAATATATATCCAAGTGTATAATTATAGAAAAAATGTTACATTATGTTAGATGTAAACATAATTTATTTATATATAGATTATTAATAAAACATCAGTCAACTGTATAAGCAATTACAAAAATACGAAGGGGGGGGGGGGGGGCAATTCGGCCTGCTGTGTTTTATTTCTTATGGAATTTTTTTAAAATGTAAAACCCACAGACCTGGTGTTTTCTGACTTTTCCCAATATTATGTTTTGCAACTTGTAAGACTATTTTGAAAATTTTATTCATTTTATTTTTCTTCATAATATTCATATACATATATAAATAATGAATTATATACATATATAAATCCAACAGCAATATGAGTAGATAGAATCGACACAGCAAGCCACAACTAGATGCAAATTTGTTGACAGATTAACAAGTTATCCAATCAGAAGCCAGTATTGACTTTATAAGGAAACAACTATTTCCCTCAATTATCACTTTTGCTATTCCAAGTATGTATTGTATTTAGGTGCATCCTTGCTTGTCTGTCATCAAACCATGATAACTATATTACTATTAGCATGTATATACATTCTATATAACCTATTTTACATACATAACTAATTTCAAGGTGATAGTTAAACTGTGGGATGAAATATAGGGCATGGGCCAATATGCCCCCCCCCCAAGTTTTTGAGTGCGTTTTTAGCCTGGGTATGATAGGGTTAGACTGGTAAATTTGTTCCTTCAATTTAATATTAATCATCTTCTGGTCATGTTCCATCTTTGCCATTTCGAGTAAGGCCCTATGAAAGGCACTCATTGTCCAAGGGTGTACACTTGCAGGCCAGGATAAATAGCAGGTCGAGAAATACTGGTTGGCTGAGTTGTTGAAGAAAAAAAATCAACGAATTGACCTTCAGACATCACATTGGGTTCAGAAGTTGTTCCAATGTCAGAAGGCATATAGTAAGTGGTTCTGCAGATGACTGAAAAGTACTCTTTATAGCATCACTTCCATTTGAGTCTGAGACTGACAAATGTGTCAACAGAGACACACAAAACTGTCACCTGGTAAGGCATCCGATTCAAAGGAAGACACTAGACTTGATTCCATTTGCTCTCTTAAGTTAGTAGGATGCTCCGAATACGATCACTGCATGGAGAAAGTGTAGAGCACCTGTGTCTGCTTCCAGGTTTTCGCATTTCTCTATGTGTTTCTTCTTAGCTGGTTTTTAAGCACTTCCACAGATTTTTAATGCCTTTAAATCATGATTTTTGGTCGCCTCGAGCAATAAACTCAATTAAAATATGATTCCATGTATTTAGCTTTTTTTAGGAAAATACCCTTCATTTACCAGTTTAATAAAAAAAATTATTTCGTTTGTAGAGAAGTTAATGCTACATTGTAGAGAAGTTAATGCTACATTGTAGAGAAGTTAATGCTACATTGTAGAGAAGTTAATGCTACATTGTTGAGTCATTTTAACAGTGTGAAAAGTACCAAATAAATTGGTAATCCCAAATTGAAATTTAAAATCCTGTTTTTAGCTTCCACCTTGCGTGAATTTTGATTACAGCACGTCTACAGTGTGCCCTTGACCAACTTACTTGCAGCTTCATTAATTTTCTCCAAAATGTATTGTTTATAGTAGATTTCTATTGGTCAGAGCTAACCTCGGAATGCAATTCAGGAATAAAATTTGTTGGAACAATGCAAAAGTTAATCCTGGTTTAGTTAAGCTAGGAACAGCACTATTCTAGGTTTAATTTATTCCATGTTGGTACATACCACTGTAAGTGTTTCATACTTTTGACTAGAGCAGGATCAGTAGAGACAATTGAAATTCTGAACAATTCAATTTAAGAAAAACTAAATAAATAATAAATTTCAATTGTGACATTAATTTGTTAATAAGACTGGTTTATCTAATTATATATTTTTACTTTAAACTTTTCCTGATGCACATCACAACATTTGTGACAGCAAAAGAGAAGCACATCATAAAATATAAAGGTAAAATTATATTGAGTAAAATATAAAACTCTTATTTTAATCAGTATTTTTATTTTACCTGGATATTTTTATATAATATAAAGTTCTTATACATAACTGATAAAATTGTGTAACCTGATACAATAGCAGACAGATATTTTTGCTGAAAACATTTATAAATCCTTACTCCTTCAAATGCTATATTAGACTTTTTAGTAATAAAATGTCAAGCCTAATGTGCTCACTATTGTGCTCACTATTTACTTCAGCTATATTAATAGGGGATTGCTGACAATATATCAAATAACCTAATGATTGCATAATAAAAAACTTACATTCTATATTTCTTTTGTTTCTAATATTTAATTTCAGAATGTTTTTTTTTGTATTTTTGTTTTGTAGTAATAATATATATGGATCCAATTGGTATATGAATCCATTTTTCAAATAATTTATTTTGTTTCTCCAAATATTGGATTATTATTTACAATCACAATTAGTAATACAAATATAATAGCTTTATGAATAGTAGGTACTCATCTCAATAGAACAAGGTGTCTGATAATCATAGTTTGTTATTGTTTTATACATTTACTGAACTAATATAATTCATATATATCAACTGTTTTTTATATATTAATGAAATCAAATTCATCATCTGAATTTCTCAATATTAGATTATTTATTGCCTCATATTTTATATAATTTTGAATTAAACTCATAAGTGAAGGCATTTTCTGTCAACTTGGAATTTCTAAAACTATCTGCATCATGAACATTTTAAATTTTTTAGTGAATAAAAATGAAGATAACATGTTTTTGAAAATCTTTATTTTATAATAATATTGGTAAATGGTTAAAGTTATCTTTTATTTCAATATCATATACACATTATTAGGTACAATATATGAAATGAAAAAGCTGGATTATGCTATAAATGTATTTTCTTTATTTATTACTCTAATATTTATTAATCAATCAGTAAAACTTTGTAAATAAGAAGCTACTTAACAATGCTTATAATTTTGTTTATATAACAAATTGTGGAATTTATGGTATATTGAAGATAAAATCTTTATTTGTTTAAACATTTCAACATCTGTTTTAAATCATTAAAAACTAATATTCGTTGAACTACAATCTTGTTTGCATTTATTCCTTCTTAATATCTTTAATTCATAATATCTTTTTTAAATTATGTTGTCATTGGAACTCATGTTATCCATCCATACTTACAACAACTATTTAAATGAGAAAATAAAACTAGAGTGCTAATCATGAAACATGTAGATTATAAAATCAGATGCACTAACATAAAACTTTTTTTTCTTATAATCAATTAAAACTATTAAATAGCATTTATGTGTATTTCTTCTTTATTTAACACTATAAATTTATTAAACTATCTAATAATATTTTATCCAACTATGATTAACACTCAGGGTTCCCACTATCACTTGAGAACCCCTTGAAATTTGAATTGTCTAATGTCCCTAGAGAACACTTGAATTTTAGAAAAATTTACATATATCCCTTGAATTCACCTGGAATTTTTATCCTATACCTATTATAATTTTTTTATGTCAAAAAATAAACTTATTTGACATATTACTAATCTATTCTTTTTTTATATTTTTATACATAATAATGATCATTAACAATATTATGATATACATAATTGAATATCCCTTTTATTTCAAATTTGGAAAAGCGTGGGAAGACTGTACACTAATTTTCAATGTTTTATTAAATATTAAGTGCAAATTTAGGTCTTAAAATGGCTATTATTTGACATTTTCTCTAAATTAAGACATATTGTCCATTAATTTTCGTTTTATTTATTCTACATAACAACTTAATTATTTTTGTAAGAATTCTAATTATTACAAGATTCAGTATTTGTTTCAGCTTGTTAGTCAAATATTTAATCATAACTTTTATCTTTTTAATGTTGTTAGTAAAAGATAAATGCCTGGGACTGTCAAAGTACGAATTCTGGCTGCCAGAAATTTACCTGTTATGGATAGAGCAACATTTTTAACTGATGCATTTGTTGAGGTAACATTTGTCATTTTACTTTTAGTATGTTTCTGTAGGATTATTACTTCCAACAGTCGTTTTCTCCATTTCTAGATAAGACTTGGTAATACCACATTCAAAACGGAAGTTGTTAGAAGATCTTTAAACCCTACTTGGAATAGTGAATGGTTTAAATATGAGGTATAACTGAAACAATCACTTAATTATAGTTTAAATATTATTATGTTTATTGTAATTTGTTGTAAATTGTTACTTTATCAATTATTCACATATTAATAATGGAATTGTATTTTATAGTTAGATGATCAAGAATTACAAGAAGAAGCCTTACAAGTTCGGTAAGTTGTTTATGTGTAGTTTACCTGTAAATATTTTTATTTCTTGTTAAATCAGAGGCATGATTGTACATTAAAAGATTGTTAAAAAAGTCAAACATAAATGTCTTTATTCTACTATTTTATTGATTGCAGGTTTTGTCTCAATTTATTAGTTATTAACAATTATGTAGTTTGTGTTCTTTGTATAGTTTGATATTACAATAATTTTATCCTAAATAATTATTTGAACATATTGTTTTTAATGTTTTATCAAAATAAAAAATTGTTGTTGTTGATCAATTGTAAAATTTTCAATCGCAAGAAAATACCTCGTATGTCCCTTTTGTTCCAGTGTTTTAGATCATGACACTTACAGTGCTCACGATGCTATCGGTCGAGTCTATATTGATTTAAATCCTCTTTTGGTTAAAGATCAGAACAGATCTATTAATGGCTGGTTTCCCATTTACG
Source organism: Vannuccia rotundouncinata (assembly GCA_034780395.1). Lineage (NCBI taxonomy): Eukaryota > Metazoa > Platyhelminthes > Proseriata > Coelogynoporidae > Vannuccia > Vannuccia rotundouncinata. The sequence continues at coordinate 33,435 of JAUZNC010000142.1, read as the reverse complement.
ACACTATGCATGGTGAGAGAATTTTCCCAACGCCTTTTCTCCATTTCACATAATATATAACTGTTCTCCTCTTTGTATGTGTAAACTTTGTTGGTGTTTGTTTATAGCAGTTAAACAATTTCCATTCTTAAGCTATAATATAGACTAGCGGTTATTTTAACTCTATGCTTACCATATTATTAATCTTCACAGGTATTCGGGGGGAGATAAACTTGCTGGTTCGAGTCGATATATTTTCTGACGCATGCAAGTTTCGTCAATCTTCGGTGGGAGTTCGATTTTTTTACAGTGAGTATTAAGTTTTTTTATGACTTGTTGTTTTTTGGATGGTAAATTTTATCGAACATAAATATTATTGAAGAAATTACGTGTAGTCTATTTTCCTTGTGTTATTGAATTTTAAATGTCTGACAATAATTCAACTCTTCACCTTAAATCTCTATTTTTCCTCACTCATTTCACAGTACAGTCCACTCTATTCATCTTCTCAAAATAATGACATTTCCTTTGATACCACTCATGAATAGAGAAAAATTCGTGCTAACATGACCTTATCGATTTAAAGTAGCCCAAAATTTACTTTGAATATTGATTGAAATTGTCTAATGAGATATTGATTTGAGGCTCAAGTAAGTTGCCTCTCTCTTAGCATATACACCCACGACATATACCAGTTCATATTGATCTATGAATTCGGATGAATTGATCTTGTCAGAGTTACTTCCCTACATTTTGTCTGGGTTTAGCCATCTTATGCGGATTTTCCGTGGCTGATAAAGCTTTAATTATTTATCTACACAGAATATAGTGAGTCCTTCTCACTTCATGATTTTGTATTTTATGTATAACATACTTCTTGTCCTTATGTTAATATACCTAGTTTGACCGTTAAATAATTGATTCGAAAGGAAATGATTTTACAATCTCCTCCCTGCTGTGTGTCTCTCTCTACCCATTCAAGGTACCAGTATACCACATGGCTATAAGCTTCATTCTGTCCTGGGTTTCGTGGAGGAGCTGCTCATCAACGCTGATCCCGAATATCAACTCATAGAAAAGATTCGAACGTCCAGAGCGTCTAATGAGGCCAGGCAGCGACTTTTCAGTAAACTCAATGGTAAGAATTCGAAGCATTTTTGTGAATAATCAGAATTGCACCTCCTGGGTTCCAACTTTTTTAGAATACTTTTTTTCAAAATCAATTATTTGTGTTATACAGTGAAAAATCAAGTGGAATTGAGTGATATATAATATATACCACTCCATTTCATATTATGTTATCAATGTGAGTTGGTATCTTAAGAATATATTATAAGTTGTGATGAAGATAACGATGAAAACATTATGGATCGTGTGTTGGTTTAAGTTTTTAAAATAGTATGGAAATTGAAGTGCACGTGTTAATCTGGTGGCATGTTCTGTTTTTGTGCGTCATAACATAAGGTATTGGGAAATTAGGTAGCGCATTTTCAGTAGCGTTTCTAAAAATATAAAATCTATACTGTGTCTGAGTGTATACATAAGATGAAAGTTATTAATAGTGTGTCATCCTAATTCTTAAGTATTACGATGTACTTCCTCTGTGTGTAGATAGCCTTCATTGATTAATCTATTTGCTGTGCTTTAGTAAGTTGTTTTGTCTCCTAAGTGCAGAGTAAGTCAATGGAGTGGTTTTCGTTGATTTATATTTGATTAAGTAGAAAAAAACACATCGTTTATCATCATAATTATAGACCTATATATTTTTTAAATGGAAATTAGTTATTATTATTCTGTAATGGGTCCGTTTTGAATGATTTATTTTGTTAATTTCAATCAATATTGCATTAATTAACAATGATTGAGCGGTTTTTGATAACGTATCTAATAAATTCGTTGCAAACAAACAAACTTCTGAAATATCAAAAACTGAACTGTCAAACATTATCAATTTGTTCTTATGTTTCCTTCTAAGCGCTTTGCAAATATTGCTGAGGAGTTCTGCATCTAGTCCATATGGATTGACTTAAATTATTAACAATTCTATCATATAAATGTGAAACATTTTGTTGCTTTCAAATATATTTTTTTATAATGGTTTTCAATTCAGAGGATTTATTCTTAACTTATAAAAAAATATTGTGTAATATAATTTTCTATTACCTATCTTTACAATTTGTGTTTTACATTGTCTGTATGTATTAGTAAAGTGTACGATTTATTTTGACCTCAGGTCAACTGCAACGCAAGCTGGGTCTAAAGGTTCTAGAAATGGGTGGAAATTCAGTTATTGGGTGAGTTCTAAACTGTCATTTAAAAATAGGCTTTTTATGTTTTCTTGAGTGCCTAAACATTTAAACTGTTTATATTTTTTATGAAATAGTTTTGAATATGTTTTTGCTGATTCTAATAATATGCTCAATATATTTCGGACATGTTCTTATTGAGTGTGGTTGTTAATTGTCTCATAAAAGCCTTTTGTTTCCTATACTATCCAAATCGTTTTATCATTATTAACATTTGATCCGAAACTTTATGTCTGTTGCCAAGAAACGAATTTCCACATCTAGTCGCATTGAAGGTAACAATATGTTCAACCGCTCTGTATTGTTCTCTGTTTATTAAGAGACAGATTTTCTATTTGCTATTGTGAGAATTTAATTTGGTTTTGATAAATTTATAAAATGTAACAATGTTATCGTATTCATAACTTTAAATGTGTCCATTCAAATGCGAATATATGTTATTTTTTTTAATGTGCATAATTGGCTTTGTCCCCAAAGAACATACAGCTTCCATGTACAAAATTAATACACTACATTGTTTTAATGGAAATGGATTGATATTTTTTAAATGAACTGATTCTTAATTTATCTTCTTTTGTTTTCTTTATTATAAAGGGATCGATTTTTTAAAACTTCTGCTTTAAAAGAAATTAATTATAAAACGTTCTTGATAGCCTTAAAATGATTTTTTAATCAAAAATTTATTGTTTTAGAAAATTTAAAACATTTTTAGTCTGATAACCTAGTTTTTTATAAAATCTTTTAAATCTATGTTTTAGGTGCATTTCTTTCAAGTTTCATATTGTATGTAATTGAATTGTCTGAGAATTCGCGTTTTATTCTTGTATTACGATAAATTTGGCAAACTTTAAAGATTTATTATTATAATTTCTATGAAATTGTTTGTGATTAAATAAAATTCATGTTAATTTGACTTCGTTATTTAGATATAATATTTTTCTTAACTATGATTATATTTCTTGAACAATTTCTTCAATATCATTTATTCAATATCCAAACTCAAATAGAATTTGATAAATCACCGGTTTTGGATCTGATCATGCAATCTCTTTCCCTACTTCAGCTACCAGCTCCATTTCGATCTTGAGGGGGAGACTGGGATTGTGGTCCGCGGGATTGGGACCTCTGCTAGCCTCTATCGTACAGGGCCCAACGCCACCACGCCTCCTCCAAGTCCGCACCTGAGCAGAGAGTGAGTTCTAAGCTTCTTGGCTGGGTGTCTGATAATATTCATTGCATACAGACGAGGTATCTTTTATTTGTAGTTAAATAATGACACCAGCCTAAAGGTGTTCACGTATAGTTTGTACGTTTAGCGACGGTTTCAGACAGCATAAGATGAACACCTTCTGTCCTCATAAATCGCTTTTTCACAACATAATAGTTACTCTGGTGTGCCAAATAAGCGGGGGGTTGCCTATATATATATAATAAATAAGAAGGGGAAGGGTGAAGGGGGTTGCCTATTATATAAAATCAATAATTAGTGGGTCCAAATAAACGGGGGGGGGGTTGCCTATTTTTGACACTAAAACAATAACCGGGGTTTACGTTTATTTGGCACACCAGAGTATATTAACTTAAAAAATTATTTATATTTTGGTGAAATGGGATATTTTCTCGATTGGTACATTTGTATGAAAATCCGTCTTTCTATCTACCTTTGTCCCCCATTATTTGGTTCACGAACATATTGTCAATTAATTGATAACAAGATAAAGATTGCTTTCTTCAATCTCAGATATTATCTTTTGTTGACTTCAGTTTGACTTGTGCCATTTAAAGAAAGAAAAATAATATTTATTTAATTTTTCTATCTTTTTTGATCAAATTTAATTTAAAACTTTCTCGATATATTGTGAACTTTAAATTTATATTAATATAATTGTTGGCTTACATTTATTTTTGTCTTAAATTGTTCCTTTTCATTTATAACTAATCCTACTATTACATTATGAATTTTATTTTTAGAATACTTGAACACATATTTATAATGCCTGGCCTTGTTCTTTACTAATAATTTATGCTCCGTCCGTTTTTTTAATTTCTAGACCAGATTTTACATTGATGTTCTAGTTTTCAAGATCATTAAAATCTTGAAGTATTTAGTGAATTTAAAATTTTATTTCTGTATTTATTTTCTCTGTTTTAGTGGTCGTCGCAAAAGTAGTATTGCATTCATTACAAAGTAATGACAGTGAATATCTCTTTCGTTATTTTAATGGTGCTTAGCATGATTCTATTCTTTTTCACCCACTTATCTGTTTTGGTTTTGTATCATCATTTTGTAGCTCTTCCAGTCAGAATGTTTGGTTTTTTAATCACCCATTATCGATACGATTTGTGAACCAGTTTCCAATTAATAATAGCCAATTTATTTCTGATTTGATGTTTTGCTTCTGACTGGAACGGAATTAATATTATTTAAATAAATTATATATGACTGGAACCCTTTTGAATCGTAGTAATGATGTTAACCGGATCCAAAGTATTCTTAGTTGCTTGCATCAACTGTTGATTTTGATAAGAACACTAAAATTAATTGGGTTAAAAAGAAGTTGCTCTGCCCTTATATGGTGTGATGGGCCTGATTATTCTTGGTTGCCCAATCAATAATAAAAATGCTTTATTATTTATTTAAGGCTTCAATCGCCACAAATACAGTTAGGTCTACAAAAATGCAATAATGAGGACATTATGTAATCACCTCTTTGCTAAGTGCTCCTCGATATTATAAATATAGTATTATAAATATTCCTGTGTCAGTGTTGTTCGTGTCAAGACTATGTAGTTGTGCATTGTTTTTATGTATGTGTGCATAAATTTAACTAAACTTATTAAGATAATATTGTTTCTTTATATTACTCAATTGATATGTATATTTTACATTAAAAAAATAATAAAATGGTTCTTTTGTAAAGTTTTTAACAGTAGGATGTCGTATTTCGATTGAATTTTATAAATTATTACGAAATTTTTCAGATATAGTCGCTAGAAGATCAAAAAATAGGAGTACAATTTGTATTAGGTTTAAAATTCAAAGTTTTTGAATAATATTCAATAAATAATTTGTTTAATTGTTGTAATTGATAATATCTTACATTTTCTGTAAACGTGGCTATTAACGTTTTAATAAAGTATTAACCAGTTTTAAATATTGTTCGTGCTATCCATCCACCCTTAATTGGTTCCAATTATTCACCATATAGCGGTTTGTTATGTGTTGCTTTATATGTCTTGTGTGTATGATACATTGTGTATACAATACAAATTCTTAAAAAACGTTTTTTAAAAATATGTTTTCATCGATAAGCTTTCTTATTTGCGATTATGAAATGTGCGTTGTTGATTAAGCTTATTTTCTTTCTTTTTTCTTTATAACGCGGTTGCGGTAGTTAGTTTTTCGTCTGTTGCATGATGCAGTTCCAGCTATGCAGATGACTACATTTATATTTTAAATATTTCTTTTCTGAATTAAATTATGTCCAAATTTAGGATCATAACCTCAGGATACGATATAGAGGAAGTTACTTCGCTAGATCTATCATTCATTCTTTTATGCGTACCTACTATATATATTATATATTGTAGCACTGTGTTTTCAAAGTATTTTATGCAAATTGTTCCATTTTTGTACATTCGCTTAGCTTAATGACAACATACTTTTCATCTAAACTTTTTTTGTCGAAAATGGCTACGATTTTCGTTTTATATAAATCCATTTTAATTCTTTTTACTCGATGTATTTTCGATTTAAAAAATACTCTGTCAACAAAACGGCTCATATAGCAATCATTTAAGATTCATTTGTAATTCTGATATGTCTAGAATGTGATCATATTTAATTTACTATTTTCAGTCCATTTCAAAGTGATAATTCCGAACCCGATTCCCCCGTATCCTCTTCTCCTGTAGAAGAAACCGCCAAAGGTAATCATTTGTTTGTTCTCTAATAAAAAAAAGCTTTCATTTTAGTCAAACATGTGTATTTTTATAGCTATATTAATAAATGTTTTAATGAATTAATAATTTTTGTAAATGAATGTAGGTATACAGAATTATTCATCTCGTCGTCTTGATCAATAATTTCTTATTAGCTCTAATTCTTTTCCATGGGATGTACGTTGGATCCCACATCCCTTTTCTGGTATATGTGCATCTTTTACCTAAACTACTAGTCTCCCCTAAGATTTTATTGATCGTGTAACGGGGATATATGGGTTAAATAGAAGTCTAGTTAAATCGTCATAATTTATCGATTTTGAAGTTGTTACTTATAAAAATAAAGGAGCGAATTTTGTCCCTTTGAAAGCCATGTTGAACCATTTGTCTATCTCGTGGTAAAGCATATTCTACATTATGGTCTCCTTTATTACACTTGATGAACAATAATTACTCCCTAACATCCATCATAATTAATGATATTCTCGTATTTATATATTATGTGTGTGTCCATTTTCCTCAACCCTCTTGAACACACTACTTATCTACCTTTTGCATGCTCAAAGGGTTTGAACCTACAGGATTCAAGTTTATGAAGCGTAGCATCAGTTTTGGTGTTTCGCTACGTGAAAAAGGTAACTCGTCAGTCCTTTCTATACGCTCCCCTCTCCGTATCTCTGTTCTGCAGATAAACTTATATTTTTTCATTTTGTTTTATCACTCCATGATCAGACCCTTTCTTTCTCTCTTCTTTGTATATATGTATGCCTAACCTCACAATTCACTTGAAAATGTCTTAAATAATTTAATTTACATATAGACGTTGAATCGATTCAAAAGGGGTTGCGTAACTCAAGCGACTTTTGTAGACAAATTAATATTTTTTGCAAGATGTTAGTGTTCTTTCCAGTTCTGTCAATGCATAAGTCTAATTTATTTTTTGTTGATGTAATTCCTTCTAAAAGCGACTGTTCTCTATTTACATATTATGTAAACAGGAAAAATAAGTAATGTCATTGCATCGCTACTTTGACTAAAAGCTTTCTATAAATCATTTTTTCTTTAGTACTTATGAGAAGGAAAGAAAAAAAGAAAGTGGCAACTTTTTTATTTATATTATGAATGAATGATTTTGAGAATTTTTATTTAAAGCTGTGTAGAAGTTTTTATTTTTATCTTTTTACTTGTCTCAAACGTTAACAAATGTTTTATTTAGATGTTACAATTTGATGTGATTATACAACATAGTAGGGCATTTTCTATTAATTAAATAGGTACCATTTCTATATTTTAACTTAGCTAAGTAAAGTTACTTAATCAACGCAATTAACGTTAGTTGTATATTATTTTTTTGTAATGTTTCGACTGCATTATAATACAAGTTTGAACTATATACATACTAACTGTTTATTATTTTTGATGAGTGTAACCCACATAGAGTACACTAATCTGATTGTCTTTATATTATACAATGTGTCTACTTTGTAGTAGTAAGTATAGATATTCAACATTAACTTTAATTTACCCCCATTTGATCATTATTTCTAGCTTATTCAATTTATTCATTTTTATTTTTTTTAATAATCTAATGTTAAAAATGTTGTAATCACCTTTTTTTACTGCTTTAATGCTATAGTCTGAATCCAGTAGACACTGATTTGATTCCAAAATATTCTTAAATATGAATATAATTGAATATTTAAAAAAAATGTATTCGCTACTTTAAGAGTGAACTTTTAAGCAAGTTATACAGTTTACAACTTTCCTATGTACATGCTGAAAAGTGAGGTTTTTATCTCAGTTTTTTAAAATAATACTTAAATGATTATATCAGGTGGCATCATCAATAAACTGTCTTCTGTTACAGCCTTTCCCAAATTGTACCGATATCCTGTGGCTCCGTTAGCCAACGCCAAGTCTGTGGATTATGCTGTAAGGACAATTACAATGCTAACATATCCTCTAGTTTGCGTGCAAACTTTTCAGTTGAATGTTTATCTAATCTTTCTCTCGTTCTTTCTTTCTAAAGGAGTTTCCGTTTATGACAATCTCCCAGCCACCCGTCGGATTTATTCAACATTACGGGAGTGTTGTGTCGGCCAAATCAGTCAAACTACTCGACAAAATCAGTCACGCTGGTAACTATAGTTACAGTAAACTAAACTTACTAGAAACACACTTGCATTTACTCAAAGCAATAATTATTGATTTTTCGTGTTAATAGATTTTATTTATGTATTTTATTTAGATTTTACTGTAGCACTGAACATTCAATTCCTGCAGATAATATAATCTGTGTGATTGAGTATTGAATTGAATCTATCCTATTCATATATGTTGAATAGTATAAAAATCCATTTAGTAGAATACAATTAGAGTTAAGGTTGTATTCTAACTATTACATTTGCAAATCAATTCAATCTACCGTGTTTTAAACTTATTGTTTTAAACTATCGTGTTTTAAATTGGAGTTCCTTTGTAGAGAATTTTATTTAAAAAATGGTGATGTCTTGTCTCTTAAGGTACTGTATTTAAATCTTTTTATTAAATGGATTATTTGGTTACTACAATTCATCGCTTATTGTAATTTCGTATAAAATTGGTTGTTTTGGATCTTCTGTTTAAAATTATGTGACAACATTAATGTCCTTCACATTGTTACGAATAAAAATTAAATTTATACAACAAGCAATTCGAATATTCTTTAATGATATCTTCTATTTTCCGGACTGTTACTTTAGTCAGTCCATTTAAAATGATCATAAATCAGTTTTTGTCAGCTGAGTATATCTAAAATTGACTGACGAATATAAATTTAGATTAAAGTATTATGAAACCCAGATTTTATGCCATTTCTTTCTATTCGTACGCCTTACATCTGTTCCATATACATCGTTTTAAATGGATCTCATATCTTCTAGAACATCTGGGTGTGTTTGTCAAGATTCTTCATTGTTTATTTATTGTGGGGGTAATTTGATAATCCCGGATTTTTGATCACATTTATCTGCCTTTACTTTTTTTCAGTACATTATTCTGTTCATCAGTGTCACAACGGTAAAGGTTTATATGTTGGAATATATTTTGTGTTTAGTCTCCTGTATGTTTCGATTCACAGTGAATCGGCGATTCTACCTCCACACGCTTTTTATAGATAATTTGAAAGCGCACTATATTTATCTGTAAATTGTACGTCTGTCACTGTACCAAAGCATATTAGAACCTACATACACATTATAGCAATAGATACTTTCAACTATTTTTAAAAGAAAAATTATTAATAAATATCGATTAGTCAAAAAATCGAATCAAAATATTTTGTTAGTTAAAGTAATCTTCAAATACGTTTTTTAACAGTTTGATTTTTGCAACTTTAAAAGGTTCTTTTATGATTATTATTATCCTGATGAAATTTGACTTTCTTCAATATAATTTAATAAAATTTAATTGAAATTGATTTGTATTTTTCTCTACTAATTTTGATTATTAATCTTTATTTAAAAAAATAATTTAATTTTATAGTTTTACCTAATTTTTTATCTACTCTTTTTTAATATTACTGTTTCCAATTTAATAACTATATTGACAAAAGCATAAATATTGAAAGCAGGCAAACTGCAAGGTTAACTAATAGGTACATAATAAGTTACTGTTTTCACTTTAAAATTATTGATTGTGACTTTTTCTCGAACTCTGAATTAGTCTGTAATGTTAGTTGTCAAATATGTTTACTTAATTAGATTAGAATTATATCGCTTACTTGAATATATTCTATTTTTTAAAGTTTTTAGACAGCCAGCTAATTCAGTTCTAAACATGTTGACCTCGCTACAATCTCTTTTTAGACGAGTCGGAAGTTCGTGACTCGTGGTGGACAGAACTGCGCACTGAGATCCGATCGCACATGAAGACGATGGGCTGCACCAGTGTCCTGGCCTATCGGGAGGAGTCCGCCATCTTCGAGGAAGTCATCGTTCTCTCAGCCTACGGCACTGCCGTCAAACTCAACCCCTACTTTGAGCATCAGCTGCCTGGGGCCGCTGCTAGTGCCAATGGTTTGGGACCTGTCACACCTCTTGTTCCAGGTAGCCTTCTGTAGTAGACTTCACTTTTCAAGAGTTTATTATAATAATGATCATTGTATTTGGTTTATTTATTTATCGATAACTCTAATTTTAGAAATTTTTGGTTTTTGTAAAATTAATTTTTTTTGGTTTTTGGCTTATTTTTTAATGAAAGTATTAACTTAATTTACAATTACTGTATATTATAAATTGTGAAATTAAGAATGAAAAACTTTATTTTTTATTTTTACTTTTTTTGTAATCTTCGTTTCCTTAAATCTAACGATGTAAAAGATATGAAATAAAATTTTTATTGATCTTATCATTTTTTTATGAAGACGTGCTGCATTAGTTTTGCATTTTATTGTTATAAATTGTTGTAATAATATTAAATTTGAAACTTCAATAGCAAAAAGAACACCAGCAATCAAAAGATATATTAAAAGTTAATTTCTCTCTTCGATTGTGGCATGTCAATGTAAATTCTTTGAAGAATCTGGTATCAAAAGAATATATTTATTTGGTTTAATCTGACTGCAAGTATTATAATATGCATTCTTTCCTGACTAAATTTTTTTTCAATTCTGTTTCCAAGTGTAAAATTGATTATGCTATATATAATAGGATTTTATTCATTCATTCATTCTAAACCATCCTACTGTTGAGTTGCTAAATGTTATGTTTCAAAGAAGAAATTCAATGAAATTTTTGTCTTGTCTAGTTACAAGATTTAAAAAAATGCTTAACAAGATATTATAATGCACTAATTAGCAGCGATTTTTAAGAAATGTAACACCTTGCTAACAATTCATGCATGTAGAGCAAGTCTAGGGAAATATAAGCTAACGAGAGTTATTATTTATAAAACAAATTTTCTTTACCATTATACATTTTTCTTTTAAGAATACAATTCTAATTAAATATGACTAGTACTGTTTTTTATACTAACTTTCATTGAGTTGCTATTTGCTAAAAATCTGGATTAGTTAAATCAAAATGGTGAATTCTATTAATTCTAATAATTATTCGTGCTGACTAAAAGGATCTCTTTCTTGTTTCAAAGGGTTAATTAAATACATAATATCTACTTTGAAGGAAAATGTTCATATTATAATGACAATTTATTTTTGAATAAGTTTTACTTGAATTGAGAAAGTTTTTCACTGTGAACAAGGATCATATTTTCAGAAAAGTTGTTCTGTTTAAGAGTTCGTTGTAATGGTAGTAGAACAAATTGTCCAAATTGGGACCTATAGCTTCTTGTCCTAATTTGCGTGGAAATATTTTTTACTTTAACTGATTATTCAACAAATGAAGTCCCTCCCACTGGTTTATTTATGTATATTATTAAATACTTCTGTAAATTTGTGAAAGGAAATTGACATAAACATATTTTAGATTTTGTTATATAAATAATTTGGTTTTATAAATAGCCATACAAATTTAATTAAAATTTATCTATCTAGGTTGGCTGGGAATATTTTATGTCTTATTTGAGTAGGTTTATTTTGGTTCTCAGGTATCTAATCATGTTTGCCACTCCTTCATAAAACCGAGAGGCTCTTATTAATAATACATTTCGAACGTAGCTATATATCGCGTATCCTAATATGAACCCATCAAATAAAATAAAAACATTTTTTTAATCCATAATATACAGATATATTTGTCTATGTAACCAATTGTACCAATTCTATGAAAGTAATTGTACAGGATTACTAATTTATAGTTTATTTTCCACATGATTCCCCGCTTCTCATACACACAAATGTAATCTTTCTTCAACTGCTTTTCCACATCCATTCCTACACAATGTCTCCGTCCCCATTCAAAATGCATCAATAATTCGAGTCTGAGACCAGCAAGTGTTACAGGATGAGTTTTAAATACAATATTCTTCAGGTATCCCCAAAGATAAAAAATTACAGGGGTCATAAATTTCAATATTAAATATTTTATATTTGGATTTAAAAATTGTTTTTCTTTTATATATTTGATGGGTTCCTATTGGGACACCCTGTATACACCCTGTATATACCCTGGCTGTTTGAAAAACCTTTGGTCTTTTTAAAATATTAATTCGAAAACTTCAATTATAATTTCGTACCTTCTTTACAACAGTTTGATGTGTACTTTTTAGCTCATCTTAAATCTCTAAATTAAATTATAGCATTTTAAAACTGTCATCGATACCTTTTTGGTTATTTCAGAAAAGTAAACACTACCGTTTTAGGAGGTAACGTAAAAGTCTTAACTTAGTGTAATATAGTTTTTTTTACAGTTAGTATTTTATTTAAAGTGTTTTTTTTGTTTCCAATAATTATATTTTTTCCCCGATATTGTCAAAAAATCGATGATCATTGTTACCGCTTTTATTTTAATACAAATCAAGGCTATTTATTTCCAATGCGCTATATTTGACATTTCTAAAATTCATGACATACAAAGTCAATGGTAGTAAGCTTTAACCTTCCATATCTCTGCTATCTTTAGGCGGGCTTGGCTCTTCCCCTCTGCCCAATAACAGTCTGGCCTTTTCCCTGGATCGACCGGCTTTTGAACGGGAACGAAGTCGTAATACTCAACAGCAGTTGCATGTGGATGTTGGCCTGGCTCCACTCAATCCTACCTCATCTGCTGGGGTCAGTCCAGGACCCGAAACTCTACTGCAGAAGTAAGGTTTATAAAAGCTGCAACCGGGTTATAAATTGTGTATTTGATATGGACCAGTTTTGCAGTCAAAATACAAAACTATTCATTTTACATGATTTCATACACATCTGGATGGAATTTTTTACCTCTTTTTTTAAATTTATATTCTTTAATCTGGAATAAGAATATTTCTATTTGAAACATACATGAAACTTCAAATGAGATTTTTTTAATATTTCCTAATTATCCTTTTTTATAGAGAGAGAACTAATTGTTCATATCACTCTGTCTTATTGCAATAAATTTTACACTGAACGTTTTTTCTTATGCTACCTACTGTTTGAAGTTATCTAGGTATATAGAAATTAAATAAACTAGTTTTTTCTTTAATTTCTTTATTTATTATTTGTATACGAACTGACACGAATATTTGTTTATTTAGAATCCTCTCCTACCCCTTTGAAGGTGAATTTATTTGATTAAATAAGTCGGTCTGTCGGCTAGTCAGGTTCTCAGTCCCACATGATGTCATTTTAATAACATCCCGACTCATTTCTTTATCATCCATCCATTACCGCTGCATCATATTTTCTACAAGATGAAAGTAGAAAACAGTTTTACAACTAACAGTCAGACATTTCGAAATTTGCGTCATCTGGAGAAGTTACCCAATTTAAGAGCTGGCTTGAGGATTAAATCGCCTTGAATATAATATATTAAACAATAATTGTTCTTCAACTCTGTGATTTCTGCTCTCGAGTTATTTAGTATAGAATTGTAACAAGTAAGCTTTTAAGACTTATATATACAGCAGTCTAATCTTTGCAATATAAACATTTAATGATGTCAATGTAAATATCTATTAACGAATTTTCTAATAACGGTGTTATATTATATTATTAAGTATTAAGTTTGGTTGTATTCATTTAATTGTGTCAACATTAACATGTTTATTATTTTTTTTGAATAATATGTTATAACGAAAAATTTCTTAAAGTCTATTGAATAATTATCAAAGATTTAGATAATGTAATGGAGATTATATCCTTTTCGTTTTCCCTTTATAATAAAACTTTTTCAGAAAACTTATCTCAGCTTTATTTTGTTCGTTCATACAAAGCAAACAAAAGGATCTTCATCATAGACATGGGGAAACCAAACCAGGACATAATTAATTAATATGACAGCAGTTGTGTTGGGAATTGGATGTTTCACTCAAACTGAATGAAGGATGATCTGCAAATTATTTACACTAAATGGTTTGGTCATTCTGTGAGAATGTGTCGTGTTCTCGGGGGAAATACGATCTCCTACTTCGTGAAACATATTTTTTAAATCTTTTTTGTATAGTTTATACTTAACGGTGGAAGAAAAACTGAAGTCTATATCCGCTCACTTTTTTTTCACAATTCTTTTTTCAATTTTTAAGGAATATCTTTGGAAACGACATACAGCTAACCAGATGTGTATGTTCCGATGTATTTATATGGGTGTTATCAATGTAAGAAACATTTTAAATAGCAAATGAGGAAAGGGTGAAAACGCCCTTAAATTAAGTTTTCATATGCGTGTCATAATATTGGGCTTATGCCAATACCATATCCTACTTATAATCTGCGTATATATGAGAAGAAACGAACTGCTGTGCAAGATGCAGATACGATTTTGAAAGAGAAGAAGAAGATTACAGGCCTTTATTAAGGTCAGAGAAGATGACGCTCGTGCAACTGGACTTCTTGCAGAGGCTGCAAAGAAACGGACTTTGCAGAGAAGTGGACTTATATAGAACTTGTTTTTTCATTTAAAGTTAATACTAATTATGACTATGTACATAACTATGAACAAACTTATAATAATATATTTTGTCATTCTGGAAAATAATTCTTTTTTTATTTCATACTATTGCTTGATGATAAGTTGACTACTACTACTACTACTTGAAATAATGACATGTGAAATAAAAAATGTTATCTAAATACATGAAGTGGCTGAAATACATGAAGTACTCAGATTTCCTTAAATATATACTCAGATTTTCTTAAATATATACTCCGGTATACTCTGATTTTTGTTTTGAGTTTCATGTGGCCACCCTGTATATATTACATACACCATTTATTTTTTCGTTTTGAAAGATAGATATTTGAAATGATTTAACATAAAATTGTGTCGACATTGCAGGTGTCATATTTCATCAGATTATATTTCAACTTTCGTAGTTTACCTAAGTACAATTGCAATATTATTATTACAAAAAAATTTTGCAATACTATTCGTGTGGTATTTTTACAAAGCTGATTTTTTCAAAGTGTTCCTTTCTACCATTCACAGCTCTCACCTTTTTAATAGCTCTGACTGGGGCCCTTCTTCACAACAAACACTCAGGCCCCAATCGGCACCCAACTCCACGGCATACACCTGTGCACTGTGTCACGTGACCTACACAGAGAGTCTTGTTCCCTTCGCGGTGAGTCTGGCCCGGTGTGCGGTCTGTCAGAGGGGCTGTGTTCCCGATATGATCTTCTCCACCACTGACATACCGGAGGAACTCGCTTGTGTGGGTCGTCCTGCGCTTGTTCAGGCCAGGTTGGTGTGCCTTAACTTTATTAATATCTATGGTTTAGGGAACAGAATGCATTGCATTGATCGGAACGGTTGTTCTAGTCATACAATTTTTATAAATAAGGCCCAATCTCAATATTTCGAATTGTTTACATGTTTCAATAATTTTGATTTTGAAAACATTTTAATAATTTGAAGAATGCTAATTTTCAAATAATTCATCACTCGTATCTTTGTCCAAACAAGTAAGAGTTTTTTTTTCAAATGTCTCTCTTGAATCTCTGATAAAAAAGAGAGGAATATTTCTGTAGTTTTTTGGTTATTCAACTTACCCATTAGCGGATATTATTTTCAGGGTGTGTCGTCCAAAGCGAGAGTCCAAAGGAGAAGCTTGTGCCAAAGAAATCAGTGATGTATGATTTCCATTCCTTATAGTGTATCAATATAATATCACTTTATCAATATTCTCTGTTTCAGTGTCTGCCTTTCATTGAGTATGATCTGCACCGAAAACTCATGCAGAAATTAAAGGTACTGTTTAAATTAAAATTGAAATTCTGTTAAAACTTTTGAAATGTTTCATGTTGATTTTAGAACAATATTCTCATCTCTACGTAAACAATTATCACACTTGAACTTGATGAATTTCTTTTCCTTTTATAATTTTTTAAGAAGCGAGCAATTATAATTATATCGATTTAGATATTTACATTTCACTGATCGATATATTTCTATAATGTTTACAACGCTTGTCCCAACTGAGGGAATAACTAAATTCCAATTTCTAGTCTATTATCTTCTTTTTATTACAGTTGCGAGGAATGAATGCGCTGTTTGGTCTCAAGATTCGGATTGCAATAGGAGAAAATGCTATTCTTGCGCTCGGGGTAAGTGAGAGAATAGGCATTAGCGAATTGTAGAATTAATAAATTAATATAAAAAGAGGTTTTATGAAGTATATCGTATTTCAACAATTTTTACAGTTCAAGTTACCATAGTTACTATATACGCTATAATTGCCGGAAGTATAAACTATTTCATTATATAATTTAATAATGACTAAAACATTATTCTTCTGTTTCAGACAGCCACGGGACTTTATGCAGCTGCATTGCCACCACCACAGTTACCCAAAGTCTCAAAAAAGGTGTTTGATTTTGTTTATTTTTTAAATTACGAAATTGTTTTAGAGGGTTGATGTTAACTTTTTCATGTTAATTTCTGTCCAGTATGTTATTTTAATTATTTTCTATTTTAAGAAAACCCTTTTTTAATACATCTCACATGAAAAACATGATGTTTTCTAGAATTCACTTTGTCACGTTCCTCTTTAATTGAAGGCAGCAATTTTGTTTTTCAGGGCGGCCGCTTGGCCGATTCTGACTTGGATAAAATGGAGCAGCAATTGAAGGAACACTTGGAACGAAATCGGGATCATTATCAACTTCCGAACAATCCGGTGAGGGTTTGTTTAGGCTCTTCACTGCATCTTCCTCATCTTTGTCTGAATTCTGTCTTTCTTACATTTTGTAAATATATGATACACATTTTATTCTTATATTTACAATGTTAACCATGTCAAAAGATGGTTTCTCGCTGTTGACATAAGTGTCTGTGTTAAGTCTTTTCCGTACCTTCCCATTTTTTACTGAATGGGTTATTTTATGAAAAGGTTTTCTTTCAGTCGCGATCAAAGGTTGCTTAAAATTCATTATTTTTTGTTATTCTTTTTTTAATATATAAAAACAGTTATGAAATTCTGTTTTCGTAATTCCAGTAATATTTGTATTTTAACAGAACACTTTTAACTGCATCCTTAAAAATCGATAATTATAGTAAATTATTTGTGTTTTTTTGCATTAATAAACTTTTGAAGATTTTGGCCACGACTTTCTCAGCTTTCAAACTGGTCGACTTTACTCACTTTTGTTTAAGAAAAAGAAATTCAAAAAGTGTTTTTTATATTTGAGATGACATTTTATTGCTGTTCCCAAAACCTTTAGATAACCAGCCTGCCCTGCACAACCCCCAACCCCAACCCACGACCAGACACTCTGACCACCAACCAACTACCATCACAGGACGACTGTGACGACTCATATTGTGGCCCGGCTTATTTCTCCTCCACACAGCCCCCGATAACAATATCAACCAGCCCTGTCGCTGGGGGTGTCGCTCCTTCCTCCAGCCATACCAGCGCTGACGCCAGCGAGACCGATCTGCCCTCCCTGTTGCCTAGAGACGCGGTTGCTGTAGAAACGGAGGAGGATCTAGAAATGGAGGACTTGGCCACTCTCTTTGCCGAACCACTTCCCCCTGCTGGTAAGCGTTCCTTTTCGATGTATCCACGCCCACCAATTCAGAATACACCCTAAAATCAATGGGATTGCTCAGATTTTAGAAAAGAAGTTATCAATTTTAAATAAGTCAGTTTTTGCTTTAATATTTATGCAGATTTGATTGTATCGACAACCGAAAAAATTCCTCTCATCGCTGACTGCGCCAGCGGTTTTGGAGGACCACAGATGTCCGCCACTTCGTCCAACTCCCACCTTACCCAATCCAACGGCGCCAGTGCAGCATCATTGGGCGCGGGAGCGTGTCCGAATGTTCTACCAGCCTCCGCGACTGCAATGGCATCATCGACATCTTTGTTACCTAGTGAAACTATGCAGAACTTTGTTCGGCTCTGTCGGGTGTCCCTAACCGGAGATCTATCGGATAGCAAACCATTTCTTCGGATTTTGAAAGACTTCAATCGGTCTACTTGGTTTAAGTTTAGGAAGTTAATGCCTTGTCAGCTAACTGCGCTGGATTATCGTCTGTCGATCACGGAGGACAACGATGTTCTAGTAATTATCTATTTTTATATTATACTTTGTTATACTGAATATACTACTTATAATTTATAAGTAGTATGTATATCATGATATATATTAAATATTTTTTAAATAATAATAATTGAATTTGTGGTTAATATTTTCGTTCGCTATAGATTCTTGCTACAGGCATGTGCACCGGTATGACTTTCCAACAAGTAACCGGTGGGGATGGCCTGGGGCCTCTTCCCCCAACTACATTAGGCCCCCAACTCGAACCAGAGAAAGCTGTGCCGTCACAAGATTTGGATATGAGTGGAGATGGATCTAGCATAGATCAGGTCAAATCATCACTCCAATCCCTGCGTTTATCCAGACAGGTTAATAGCTAACATAATATAGTGCAGTCATTAATATCAGTAGTATGCGTATGATCATGGTTTATTGTTTTATGCTTTTCAGGCAAGTCGCACGGCTACCTCCAACTCAGGTCAGAATGGTGGCTCGTTTACGGGGTCATCTGGGCCCCCCAGATGTCTTCTTACACCGCTGTCTCTTCCCATGCGAGCTCAGGTAGACTGTTATCTGGGGAATTTGGACTTTTTCTTTGTGCGAGAGACCACCACACTACGTGATGTGAGTTTTACTTACAATTCGGATTCATAAAATTGTATAAGTTTTTAATTACAGCTGTCCATTTCGGATGTAGTAACATTTTCTAGATTCACCACGAAATGTTACTAAATCCGAACTGTTCTGTATTTGCTACTATGTAATTTTATTTCATACAAATTCTTTTGTATGTGTTCAATCTTTTAATATCGTCATTAGATATCGTAAATGGTGTCTATGCACAAAAAAGTCTGGAGATTTGGTGAAGATCTTACAGTCATTGAAGAGTTTATAAATTTTGAGTTTTAGGAAATTTATATTTAATGAGTATTTACTTTAGACCTGAAAAGGAGTCACACATATTATTATATTAAAATTAGGGACAAGGACAAGGACAATATTATTGAATTAAGCATTTTAAAAATATGTCAACTTTATATTTCTCATTTAATATTATAATATCTATGAAGGGAAGGTTCAAAGTTTCGATGTACATTTTAATGAGAAATGTGTGATAAATTTAAGTATGAAACTTCCATATGGTTTTTACTTTGTCCCAGCGATTTCACTTAGCCATTCTCTTTGTCATGTTGCATTTATCAACGACCTGCAATATCCTCACTTCTCATAAAATCATTTCCCCAGTACGGCGGTGTATCTGGCTTCCTCCACTCGTGCCTATCTGAGGTGCAGTCCGTCGTCTCCGCCCACACAGTCTCGGTCGGCGGAAACGCCTTGCTCAGCTTTCATCTCAGTGAGATCCAACTGGTCGACTCCGAAGGTGGTCGTAATCAGGCCCAGTGCCTGCTCAACGTCTGCGGTGATATGGCCCGTATCTCCTTCCCACCACCACTGCTGCCCGATACTCTACCCACTCCTGCACCCGTGGTTGGAGCCCCTCTTTTGTGTCATCAAGTGATCGCCGAGTCCTGATCTGATCAGCAATAATTCAATATCGGGATAGCACTCAAAGTTACGACCGGGGCTAAAAACATGATTTGATGTTTGAAGTGTTCTGTTTGTCCTCCATGTAGAGGGTTTCTGGATCCCGGATTGTCCAATCGAATATTTTGATATTATCTATTTTTATGAATTCATACATGTTGTAATTCATAATATTTTAATCATAATATTTTAGTGCGCATTTTATGTGGAAATAACGATAAATCCATTTAATAAAATATATTATATATTGCTAATCCGCATTGTCCGGGATTTGAATTATCCGATGATTTCATTATTATTATTATCAGAATATGTTTCGCGTTAATATCGTTTTTGCAACTTTCTTGACAGGTGATCCTAATAACGACTCAAAAAGATTTTGTAGAGATTAATTTATTAAAGTTATACTTTATAAGGTTTAGCTCGTGTGCTCTATCGAGATTTTCTTTGATTTTTAATAATGACGTTTTTTATTGTAGTATACTACTGCCTTGGTGATGTCAGCTCAATTATATGACTTAACATTTTATTATGAACCTGTTCTTCGCTTTGTTTCTCACTTTATTCTTGTTTTGAATAATTAAAATACAATGTTAATAATAGTTAGTAGTAATGAATTTAATTGACTGTATATACATAATATTATTAATTAGATAAATTATTATTTTAATAATAACCTTGTCTTAGTTTTTATCAGTACCATTTCATATCTGGAGGGGATTTTCCTACAGAAATTAACGTTTTGAAAAGTTAATCAGAGTAAATAAGTTTTTCTCTAAAAATAGTTTAGTACAAAAATGTCAATTACAATATAATATTATATAACAATTCTTTACCTCAAAATTTTAAATGATTGTTTTTAAAGTATATTAGGGTTCGTACGAAATTTCCTAAAGCACTTCCCTAAGTAGCAAAAACATGAGTCTGTAGGCTCTATATTTAAATATTGTGCAAAATGAAAACCTACAATTATTAAAAAGATGTATAAAATTGTTTTGTGTATGCTGGTAACCTTTGTACGAGATCTGGGATGTTTTAGACACTGTACAGTACATAATATATATTATTAAAATCACATAATGTAAAAAAAATTGACGACATCTTATTGCATCGCGGCGACTAAATCTATGGCGAACGAGGTTTGGGGTGTCGTAGACATCCCATGCATTTAATTGGACTTTCAATTACACCTTGCCTCCAATAGTTATATTTATATAATACATATAATAAATACGCAAGTGCTGCAATACATAATACACTAGCGGCTTATTGTGCGAATTTATTATTATTTTCCTTAAGTTAATTATTCCTGATTGACACATTATGGACCTACGCATGGATCTAATATAGATCAACAAACAGAGCTTTAGACAGCTTTGTCTATATAATAGAATTTATTTATTCTAGAGTTCTAGGAAAAAAACAATTATTTTATCATATAAATAAATGTATATTATATATATATATTTATACAAAAAATGATTATGAATGTCTTTAAAAATGTAAGTACTTGGTTCCTTGAAATTTGTAATATGGATAGTAATAAAATATGTAAAACAGGTTATATTTTAATGAATTTATAGAATGTTTAAGTGTTTTGTTTTCGACAAAAAACGGTATCCCTCATTGATCTCTCCACCGACTCGAGTTTTAGATAAATATTTTATTTGTTGCGCCAGTCATTTATACACATTTAGGGAAATTGTTATCCATAATGAATTGGTAACATCAACGCATTGGTTAGGTACATGGGTGATCGTTGTCTTATAGAACTGAAATATTGTAAAATAATATTATATTATGTTAATATTATAATATTAATGTAAAATTTTTAATAAATCACGTTTTATACGAAATATTACGTAATATCATATAAACTGAAACGAAATATATGCAAATTTGATTTATAAAAAATATATAAGAATTTTACCGGTCCATTGAAAAAATACAATATGCAAATAGATACAGTTAAATTCTATTATTGTATTTACAATAATTATACATAGATGTTTTATATGATATTTTGATACATGGTTTTATTTTGTTTCGAAAAAAAGGTCTGTTTATGAGAGACTATAATATGCACATAGAAAAAATAAAATTGGTGAAATGAATAAATTTCTGAAAATAAATGATCAAAATCTCATATTTCCACAAAAAGTATTCATAAGAAGAATATTTTTTACATTTAAAAAATACATAATTACATAACACACGTTATATTTAATTCAACTTATTTATGAAGTATACAAATGTACTTCTCATTACGCTAAATGAGTTAAATGTAAAAACAAGCCAAAGTTGGTGAATACATATACCGGCACAAGGGCCCGGGCCCCATCAGTGCAAAATTATTTACATTTGTTACAAATGAAATATAGCGTGTATCAAAAAATGCCGTTTTGAAATTCCAAAATAGAAAACGATTTATTAATATATTGTGTAAATCAGGGCTTTAACCTTTTACCGACGGTATGTTAAATTTCAGATACAAAAATTGTCCATATATAACGACTAGACAAATAAAACGACGACGACTAGTAATTATATACGACAATGCCCGAATGACAGAAGAGTTCTTTGCTGCAAATCATATATTGGTCGGGTTTCGCAACCTCCGTATTCACTAGACATGAACCTTTTAGATATGTTTTGTTTCGCAACATTGAGGTTGAACGGACAAATATACAATTAAACACAATTGATGAAGTATGTCAATTTATATCCAATTTCTTGGATAATTTTACTCGACAAACGTTTTACTTTACACATGAGTTCAATAATCTCAGGGCAGACCTACTATAGACCTTAATGGTGAATATCTTCCCTCAACTGTATATAGGGTAAATAACATTTTACACTTGTCTAGTCGTTATATATTGAAAATATTTGTATTTGGTAAAACACTTTTGTACAGTTTATGTAATAACAAATCTGTCTGAAAATGTCATAACGATAAAAATATTCCCAAAGTGAAGAAAGTAAAATATCTTGTTGGCATTACAATCTCTGATGACTTAAAATAGCCAAAACATATTGATTCTGTAATATTTTTATTAAAGTTAACATCGTTGTAAAATGTCTCTCAAAATTTCTTTTATATATTAACAATAAAACAAAAGTAAACGTCTTATGATTAAGAATAAGAAAAAAACTGAGGAAACAAATTAATTTCTTCGCAAATGTCTCATCAATAGACAAAGAAAATTTACGCCATATCATAAACTCACAATACAAAAAATACATTAATAAAGATCATCTTTTGCTAAATGAACTTGAAAACATTACTAATCACTATGGTACGCGAAGTGGTGGACAGACCGACATTTCTATATTATGTACCTAGATAAATCGGTACTTATGTACCGTCGTAATTCTACATGTACTTTGTTATTATATGTTCCTCTTTAAAATTGTTTGTGCTTTCACTGAAAATCAAGCCATTCTTATTATTACTACTAGATTATTGATTTTATATCAATTCCGAATAAATATTTTATATTTATATATTTATAATATTTTAAAAACTTTTATTATTGAAAATAGACTTTATAATTTCAATAGAATGTATTTGTTTAAAGAAAACAAAGTGTATAGTAAAAGATAGGCAATACAAAATATCAATAGAATAAGTTAAAATAGTAATAAGATTAGAGTAGGTTAATACTGTAACCAAATTAAAATAAGATACAGTAGACAATAAAGTCAAAAAATTACACTGGCAGAAATATAATATACTCATATTAGCAAACAATATAATATATAACAATCTTCATTTGCAATAGTCATAAAGCCAATTATATACCGTTAGATATAATATATTCAAAAATTATATATCAATTATAAAACACTCCCCAGTATAGTACCATATAAAATAAGGGCATTCTAATATAAAATAAGTTACAGTGAATAGTGTAGAACAAACATGTAATCATATAAAATAACGCAATTATCAAGAAATTTTAAGTTTTAAATTGTTCTATTACTATATAATATAGAACCTGAATTCATGCTGGGGTCTCGTATATATTAGTAGTCACGTGGTTTAGGATAGGCAACACGCATACTTTCTGTATTTAAGTCCATGAAAAATGCCTGCAATGCTACTGTGCACCTGATACACGATGCTAAGAAACGTCAAACAGGTTCGATAATGGATCAATAGTACCCGCAATTAAAATCTGCATGGTGTATTAGATGTAGTTGCCGCCGATCAGATAGACAATGACCACAGTTATTATATGAACTAGAAGATTTAAATGATTATAAATGATCTATAGATGCATTTACTTAAAACTTAACAAATTTACTAAACAAATTTACTTGTGTTTGCTAATTTAAAACAAATTCTTGATAATTTGTTATGCTTTTCTGTGAATAAATGAATGCCGCAGTTGTTTTTTTAATCCTCCTGCAAATAGTGTATAATAGCTTTCAATTGAAAAATAATAACGAACCATTCCTTCTATATATAATCCCGCACAATTTAAAATAATGCAAGCATGATATTTACATAAACGATATAATTGGTAGAGTAATATTTTTTCTTTTCAATGAATATTTTCATTTCTTGATCTCATCGCGCCATTTAGCCCAGCCTCCAGGGAATGTGCGAACCCTATAATGAACAAAATAATAGTAATAACTAATTGAAAGTAACCAATACGTTTTAATACAACTGTATTCATATCAGAACTACCACACAACATACAAAATTATTGTTATTGAACTATTAAGACTATAATATAATATGTCACATATCTCGAATTTATTATAATATAGCGGTAAATTTACAAGACAAAGGTCACACAATTAAACAACAGGAGTAGCTATATGCATTTATCTGACTTTAGAATTAGGTGAGCTTATTTGTTGGCGGACGAAAAGTCAGAAGATAATTTCACTCGAAAAAATATATAGATTTTATAAGTAAAAACGGATTTTTTTCCTTTCGAAACATAAATTCTCTTCTCAATAAAAAATGCCTTTTCTGTACAGAAATTCATTTTCCCTAAATTTTTTTTCCTTTTATCTTTCATCAGAAATTCACTTGTGAAAAATAGAGAAAATACATACTCATACCGGAACATCGGTCATATTTTAAGAGTGTGTAAATAGCTTCAGACTAAGTAGTATAATTATATGTATACATTTAATACTTAATAATATTTAAATTTACTTATTATATCCTAGTTTGAGGACTATTTGACAGGCAGAAAGGGATTTGACTTCCTTGTAGCCATAGAAAATTACATTGTTATCATCGATATTCGGTTTTCTTGTTTTGTAGACGTTTCGAAATTCTTCAGGAGACATTGAGAAAGCCTGCTTCAATTCTCGAACTAAAACAAAAGATTAAAAATAGTGATTAAAATATACTATAGCATTAGTGGTCGATACAAACAGCTATAGTCTATTGACATATTTACTTGAAAACTATTCTGAAATCTTGTCAACTTTAACATGCAAATATGTGCCTAATAAACCTAATGTTATATGTTTGTGATAAAAAAATTATTTTAATAGTTCATACATTTTTATTCTAAAAACAATTCGATAATTACATATCTCTAGTAGACACCTTTGAAGATGTTAAGCGTGTATTAATAGTTGGGTAAATCAAAACAGATACTTCACATAATTAATTGATGTACTCTTCAAACTTTCCGGTCAACTATAGTGTACACAATATGTATATTATCTAAAGTGACTTCAAAAGAGATCAAAGCAACAGATTCAGTAGTTAGGCCTACTCACATTCAATCAGTTATAAACGAGTGGGTATTATGAGTAAACAATTACATCAATGCATCACATCAACTCCATATAATATTATAAAACCACAGAAACTTTACTTTCACACAATGATTATAGACATCGATTCACCTCAGTTCGGGTCAATAAACTAAAATTAAGTTACCATCAACGACATCAAGACGACTGTAGATCAAGAGAAAAAGAGCTGCTAACGTTGTGTTGTATACAGTACACTCTCGCCGTACCGTACATTGGTGTAACATAAACAAATACGATTTACTAAAATTATAACGTATTATTTTGCATTTTAGGTTAATGGGGAACAAAAAAATATAATGTAATGTAACATATAATATCACGTTCGTACAATATAGTAGAGGCAACTATATAGGATCTAAAATAGAAAATTTAATTCTGTATAATAAATTTGAATTGAATCTACCCATGCTATCTATATATTGTACGATAATGTATATATTCATAATCACTGCGTACAGTGAATTCAAATTTATTATAAACTAAAATAATACGTTTTCTGTTATTTATTAATACCTTAGTCGATAAAAAAGTATTATTTGTCAGTGTCCATTTCAATCGGTTTTAGCGAGAATACACTGTAATAGTTTTATGAGGTTGAAAAAGAATGGCTACATTTAAAAAGTTTGCATACTTATGTTTCAATGATAGTTCGTTGAAGATAAACGTGCAGGTAGGTAATTATATAAATGTAAACAATTCAACAATAATAATACATGAGACAATACAATCAATAAATATTTTTAAATAATTCGTTAAAATATATAATATGGTAACACAACCAAAATTACAAAGAATAATTCTATTCAAATGAAAGAAACCGAAAAAAATCATTTTTGCTTGGATTTTGAGATCCTTGTTTCAATAAAACTATTACAATAAATCCTTTACTACCATGTTATGTATATAATAAAATGTGCTTCAACATAGCCAAACGTAAAATAAAATATTCATTTAAACTTACGCGGAATATTGACTGCTGACTTTATTACTCCATCCTCTATTTCTGTTCTGTCCCGTACATCAAAAAGCTGAATGTTCTTAGCCTTTACTAACGATTTCAGTTCAGCTAAGTCAATTTCGTTCCTCTTCAGAGATTCACTACCATAGTTTGCTCTACCGGTAATGGTGAGATTTTTCGAAAATCGAACTGAAACAAATACAATTAAAATTACAGCCTTTTTGCAAATTAATTATATTGTGAATTGAGGTTGTAAAACAGGAAATTTTACCAAATGAATAAAATATATTCATAAATACAAAAAAATCGAAATATAGAAGTTATACTATAAGATTGGCGTGCAAAGCAAACAACTTAAAAGGAATAATAACGAAATAATGTTATGTAGGTTGTAATCTAGTCAATAATGTTAGCAAAATTTTAGGTTGGTAATAGGATTACATTCAGTATCCATAATCCCTTGTATATTTTGTTATTTACAATGATAGTAATGTTGTATGAAATTGGGAAGAATTTCTAAATGAATAAGACTGTAATTATTCTTATATTTATGAAATCTGATATAAAATGTATTATTAATTTTGGATAATCTTTTCAGTAGTAAGTAATGTAGGTGATTGGGCTCCTTGGGTTCATATTGATTTATTACTAATGGTACACATGAATTTTTGGAATTTTGAATTCACATTCAAGGCTAAATATGAACCCTATCAATTATATTTGTATATAAAACCAATTAAATTTAATAATCAATGCTGTGCTCCAAGATCCCATCCCATTTTTAAAAAAAGCTTAAACAAAGTCACTTATTAACCCAGAGATAGAGGTTAATTTTAAGTATATTGAAATATAAGACAGAACAGCACTTGTAAAAGAAAAAAGAAATTACTGGAAAATATTGATCTCAGAGGGTGAACAATAAGAATATCCATTAGAAATATAAATGCCTAATTTTAAAAATCTCCAGACCTCTAAAAAATTGGTGGCTGGATATAATTACAGTATAAGAATACATTCATAAAATTAAAATTTTAATGAGAGTAGTGGACCAGGTAACATCGCTGCCTTTAAACCAGAAGGTAGTGAGTTTGAATCTCAGTATGTACTCCTGACTTTAATATAGTGATTTGCACTGCCATATTGTTAAATCAATTTGGATGGTCAAAGCATATAATATCTATGCACCCATTTAATTAAATTGATGATGATATCTATGACCAGAGCCTAGAAATTATATTAATATTATATTTTTTAAAAAAGGTAAATGTCCGCTGTTTTTACACAATTAAAAAAAAATAGTGCAATATAATCGCAATAGCGCACTTATAGAGAAAATGTTTTAATCTGTAATCCTAATTTGTAATTTTTATTATCAAATTTCACAAAACTACCTAGTATCTACATACACTAAATACTTATATACAAAAGGCCATATAGTGAAGCAACTGCAAAGTTCAGTGCAATCCATGTGTACAAATTGTGTGGTCAAATTAAATTTGAACAAATTTATGTCAAATGCATTACTTCTGTGATTTTATGTTTATGAAAATATTATTTAGGATTATTATGCAGGATAAATTTCATAACATCTTTATAATTGACCATAAATTATAAATATTCTGCACTAGAGATTATTATGTTAGGTAACATTTAATTCTATAGTGAATAAAAAAAAATACTTTACAGTTTGATTTTGAGCCAGTTTTCTAACTTACACAATATATCATATAATCCAGTATAGATACCAGCATTATTTCTGTTCTGTTTGTTTACTGTGCATTTATAACATATGGCTTCCCCCACTTTGATGACATTTTATGTCGATTTTTGTGGTTAATTTAAATAATAATAATTATGGATGATACATCTAAACATTATATATCTATAGTATAACTAGATCTGCAATCTAACATTTTTAGCTGGTGTTTTAGACAAAAAACTTTAATTTGATTAGTTCATTTGAAGTTATAGGCAGATTACTTCAATTTGAATGATTAATTAATTAAGTTATTAGATTGCAGCTCTAGTTGTAGTGTAATGTCTATGGGATAATATGATAATACAATAATAGTAGAGATTTTAAATTACTGTACTCTTTCTATTTAACTTTTACCAACAAATAATGATATTCTGATTCAGTTAATCATATGCTAAGTTTTCTTGGCAGAAAAGCCTATGTTGATAAGCTTAAAATATTATTCTACATTATTCTTAATGTATTCTAAATATATTCATCAACTGATCAATTGCATGTAATTCTATTTTTGGTAGGAAGTTGATTCTGATTGGCTAATACTTTCTGCACTTCTCAAAAAAGAATTTGTTGTCTTTTTCTTATATATTGTCATACATATACCATATTGATTTGTTTGGTATATTTTGCTTAAAGAAAATAACTATAATGTAGTGTAAAATCAAAGTTTTTCTTCTCATTCCAAATGTATGGAAAAACTTCTGGATATGTATTTTTTTGTAGAAATCTACATAACTTTTAAAAAAGGGACATATCATAAAAAATATACTGGTAAAAATAAGATGGGATGGGTAATTCCAGAAAAAAAACATAAATCTGTTTTTTATAAATGTTTGAAAAATTTCTTAATAAGAACTTCCATAATATTTATAAATTTAAACAATTCTCTACAACATAAAAATAGTATAAATTTTGTGTTTTAGTGAGAATAATAGAAAAACATTTTTTTTTAAATTTATTCATAATTATTCCACCATGGGGGTAGTTACATATATATATTCCATGGGGTAATTATGGAAATTTATTTTTATTAACATACCTAATTAGTATCTTTTCACTATGAGTGTAAGTCTTTTAGATTGATGACTAAATAAAATAGGTAGGAGCAATTAAAAAAATATTAGTTTCAGCTTGTAGGAAAATTGAATCAAATTAAGTAAAATCAAAATGAAACATGTATTTGCATGTTAGATTTGAAGGCTATGTAGGTATAACAAGCACATAGAATTATGGATAAAATAGATACAGTTATTTGGTATGTAAGTAGGTATAGGTAGGTTATAAAACAGTTAAAGACAGGAATTTAAAAATGGTTAGATAACAGGTAAATATGAATTTAAGTAGGTATAGGCTGTATATTGGATATATGTAGGTAGTATATTGGTAGAAGGTATGTAGGTAATTAGGTTTGATAAATGATGATTTAACACTGGATTATTAAGGTTAGGGTATTGTATATTATCCAAAACTGATTATATATAGGCAATCTATTTGACCTATTTACTTCAATATAATTCAATATTTTGAATGTGTATTGGTTATATTAGACTATATATAATTTACTGTATTTCTAATGATATTCTTTAAAATTATTATAATATAACTAGATACCTATATTATTATATAAGTAAAATTGTACTATAAAATTGTTTTATTCTAAAATTGAAATAACCCTAATTACCCCATTGTCATTTAGAATTACCCCATTTAGGAAAAGTAATATTATTGCTGCATTAGGAAATATGTTTTAATAAGTTAAATATTATGAAAATATACACAATTTACTTTTAAATAATTGATATTACATTTAAAATCTTTTGTAGAAGCAAATAATATAATAAATGGACAATTAACAATTTGATTAAGATGCTTTATTATATGTGTGAAAATCATACAAAAAGGTAAGTTTATAGTTTGTATAACTTAAATATAGGAAATAAGTCTGATTTCAAAATAAAGATTTTCTGGAATTACCCCACCATACCCTATAAAACACTAATTTTACTCTGATTATTTTTATTGTATTTTACATTGTATCCTTCCCATTTTAAGAGCAAGCTGAAATGTTTGTGGTTTTAACATTAGTAGAGATAGAGAAAAAGTAAATTTTAATCTTAAAGCATACAAAACAATAGTGAATGCTTTTAATATATAATCAACCTAAAGTTGAGTTAATTTTATTATGATTCACTTAATATTATGTTTCATAATAAATGTCACTTAATTTATGTCACTTAATAAATGTTTCTTTAAACAATTTTACAGTTTTTTTTAAAAAATAATTTGAAGACTTTGACCCCATGCTTATTAATTTTATACTTAATTGATACAATTTACAAAAAATGACTTCTGGACCTCAAAAATTCCAGATTTTTCAGAATAAATGTTTGGTCAGATGAATTTTTGATTGGTCAACCAAATGTGAATCTAAAAATCATGCTTTATCTGTACTTTATATGCAAAGAAATAAATGATTTTAAATGAATTTTTGGGCACATTTTACCAATCTGTTTTTATTAATTATATGTGCAGCACAAAATACAAATTTGCAACTAGCATAATTATTTAAATATTATTGTTGTGTATTCCAAAACAAATATAATATCCGGGCCTGACAAATTTTAAGAATATTTCAGAAAATAGAAAATTGGATTTTACATAGGACAAATTGGATAACTAGAATACAAAATTTTACCTAAAAATACACATATTTAATTAGAGACTTTTGTCATGTTCAGATAAATTTATTGTATCAATGGTACTGAGTGGTACAGTAAATATAATATATATTATAGAACATATAGAATAGATAAATGTAAAACTGGATTAGTATTTTATTAAACAAAATAAACATACACATCAATGAAAGATGAATTATTTCAGTTATTAAAAAGACAAAGATTAAATGAACATCGTTCCAATTATAAAAATCTTACATGAATTATACACATTGAATCGATAATTTGGTACAGCAGAAGAATTCGATATTAATAAGGACGAATGATTGTAAAAGTTTCGAAACATAACACTGCATATGTTTTTATGCGTGACGATTAATTTTCTGAATTGAATGAATGTCATTTCCAAAAAAACTAAACAATATAACTTATATAATAATATAAAAATATAATTGAATTTAGAAGACTATTGTGACTGGAAGGGGTTTAATTCAACTAACATATGTGAAACATAACATTAATTAAAAAAGAAAACACTTTTAATTATATCTTAAAGCATTATACAATACTTTATAGACATAATGTTTTATAAATATTCATTTTGTATTCATTTGAATAATGTATATTTAATTTTTATATTTTATATTTTATCCATCCCCTTAATTAATAATTTGAGTGATTATCTAATGAGATATCATCCGCGATTTAATTTTTTTTAAACAATTAGAACAAGTCTTTCTATTAAATTTAAATCATATTTTAGAAAATGCGATATGAGGCCAAAGGATAATGTTGATTTATGTAAAATATCAAAGTTTACATATTATACAATAAATATCATGACATGCATTAGGTGTTTAGTATTATAAATTTTTACAATATTCGAAAAATAATTAAAATTTGTTTAATTCTTTTCCGGACAAACCGTTAACAAATTTGGCTCAACTTTAAACAATTTTGTGGGAAAGGCAGACTGTGTTAAGGGGGGCAACGATGCGTAATTTTATAAAAATTGGTACAATTTCAGGAGGTGTGACATTTCCTTATATTGATATATTATATGTGTTTCGAGGATGCGATATCTTTTAATTTATCTCTTTAATTTTATATATTTTCTTCCACTAACGACTTTTAATTACCTCTAATATAATATGAGACAGTTTCTCTGTGCCGACGAATTGTGTCACCCAACGAATTGCGTTTTTATTTAGGAACACAAACCGTCGAACGAATTTTTTTTTTAGCAGGAACGCAATCCGTCGAACGAATTGGGTTAATTTAAAAAGATTGCAATCCGTCCGATGAGGACGGTATTCATTTTGTGACGCAATTCGTCGTCAACAGATCTCTAACTTTTTTATTGGAGGTCGACCAATCCAAGAAAAGAATTTTTATAATTTTTAAACAGAATATATAATTTTAATTATTCGGACTATCTCGACGTTTAAACACTCAGTGAATATCTTTTTTTTAAGTTATGGTGTTTTGAAATGTACTGGAGTGACTAGAAAGTATCAATAAGACCAACTACTGGTTAAGACCAGTTAACCAGTATCCAAGGTTATGTTATTTGGCTAATCAACCAAAGCTGATCATTTGTCAGCAAACGTCATTGATAATAATATATCTGTTCAATTTAACTGGAGCTTATAGCTGGTATGTAATTTATTTATCAAAATAACACCCATAGTGTATGCAACAAGTTTCAAATTTTTGCAAAAATATAATATGTTATTGATCGTTAAGCATAATCTATTTTGTAATAGTCGTTATGACGATCTATTATAAAAATAAATATTTCACACAATTATTGAACGAGCTTATAAGCCTGAGTTTAAAATTTCATTAAAAAATCTCTGATATAACAAGATTTTCGTGCATTAACGATATATTATTTACTTTGCACTCATCTATATGCTGTATTATATACTTAATTTTTTTTTTAATACAATTACCTATATTAAGTTAATAATGTGTACGTGTATTACTAATATTATATGGTTCAGTCTTATGGTTCAGTTTATAAAGTTTAACAATAATAGATAAATCTAAAACATGCAAAATTAACAAATGTAGTATTAGAAGCATTTCATTATAATTAGTGTGTAATAAACATGATTATTAAGATGTATACTTCAGATTTCTATGTTTGAACACATAACAAGTTAGTATTTGTCAATACCAGGCAAACATTATTACAATTGTCAATACCAAGAAAACATTACTTTAATTCGATATTCGAGATTCCTGAAGTTTTACTCATAGAAAATCGTGTCGTTCGAATCGATGACAAATTTTTTGAATAAAGGTTCATCACTCGTTTATTACAAATAAAGGAAATAGCCACAATCAAGCCTTGAATGGAAATC
>JAUZNC010000131.1:0-42906 GCA_034780395.1 Vannuccia rotundouncinata | reverse complement strand
TTTAGAAGTGTCAGTAACAAAATAATCGAGACAGTTGAAGAAAAAGTCATAATTATAACAAATTATTATCCGGATATCAAACTTGCGCAGAGATACAAATTATTCGACATTTTGAATATGTTTCCAAAATATATCAACCAATTTTTTAAAAGAAAAGTAATTCAGTTGATTATTATTGGCTTATGTTTTAAAATGTGCAAACAATAATTAACAATTAATTATCAAATTTCAAGCAAATATTTGGTTTAAATTATAATTTGCAAAGAACAGCAGTAACATTCTCATAGTAATAAAACTATAACATTTTCTTTCGAATAAAGTAGAAAAGAGTTTTGTTTGTAACAACTATTAATTATTGATAACTGACAGAAAGACGAGAATATAAAAAAACTCAATTGTAAGAAGAATCATTCAAACCAAATTTGAAATGGAAAAGGAAAAAACACAAATAAGACAATTTTTCCACTGGAAATCTATTAAGGGTATAGAGGAATCTCAAGAAACGTTCAAGTGCTTACTGATGGATACAACTGATCTCCACAAAGTGTTTATGATTATGTGGAGTTTCCATGAGAGGTTATTAAAATAAATTTTTATAAACTTTTTAGTGGATATAATGTAGTTTTTAATTTATCGTCATTAAATAGTGTTTATATAAAACATTCAAACTATTATCGAGTTATGCATAATTGTGATTTAGCATTTGAATTACATTAGGCCACGCTTAAATCTATCAAAATATATTTTTATTAACTTTTTTGTATTTAAATGGGACTGCTATAATTATTCATTATAATACCTATATTATTCTTAATTATCTACTACTAAATATATTTCTATTTAAAATATTACCATTCTTTATAAAGATACTGAAATAAGACGTTAAATGAATAGAATAAGGGAAAAAATACTTTTAAATAATTAGATATTCAATGAGTATGTTTTTAAATATCAATGTAGAATTTTTTGCAAAAACAAAATTACACAGAGGACATTTTTTTCTAATCATTTCGACTCTCTACGCTTGGATGCTTAAATAATTTGTATGCTTTGACTCTTTCAAAAGAAAAGCATTATTTCAAATTGTGGTATTCCAGGATATACTTAAATTCCGCCAGTAAAACATTAATTATTATATAATATCGCTATATCAGATTAAATAATTGAAAATGTTTATCAAGATGTATTTCCGAAAAATTAAATGAATACTTTTGTGCAAATAAAACGACAATTAACAAACTATTTTAAAAACATATATTTCACGTGTCTTTCAACAAAAATATTTAGTTGAATGAAAATTCACTTTAAAATAATGCCACTATATTGAATAATATAATTGTCAAACTTATTTATTTGTACTCATTTGAATTTATGCACTTATTAAAACACATTATCGGTTATTCCATTTTTAGAAGAACATTTAATATAACAAAAAATAATCAAAACATGTTTATTCTTTTTCTTCATTAATCGAAAGTAGAAAATATATTTATGAAGTTAATAAAACTGGAATGAAAAGAAATACATAAAATAGGTATCAATATTAACTCTACTATTATGAGTATCTAAAATACGTAGCCGTACCAATAATCATCTATACGTAAGATATAAAATATATATATAAGATATACAAAGTATAAATAGGTGTCCCAATCTACTAGATTAGACATTTATTATTTGTAGTTGCAACCGATAAATATTGTAATCTAAAGTTTTCCCACCTAAAACAAACTACATAATTGGAATCTATTCCACCAAAGTAAACTTTAAATCGCTTAAAAATATATGTTGCTAAGAACGAGTATGCAATGACATTCACAAAATCAATTTGCAATAAATCAAAAAAGAAAAGAATAGAGAACGTTTATTGTATAATAACCATTTTGTATTATATTAGCAATAAAAATGTAGCAGTACATGACAAATAATCAAACAGATAAATAATGACAAAATAATTAAATGTTACGCGTCTTATTTCTCCTTATTACATCTGAAACGGTATAACCTCACATAATCTACAACTTGAAAAATACAAGTACAATATTTATAAATATATATACTTGTTAACAACGAAATAATTTTTTAGAACAAATCACTCATAATTTTCAATCAACATGGCATGTCCAATGCCTCCCGCTGCACAAGCCGCTACCATACCGAACTGCCCGCCCTGCTTAGCCAACCGATTAGCAGCGGTCGTCACCAGCCTGATTCCAGTGGCCCCGAAGGGATGGCCCAGACTCAAGCTACCACCCCACGTGTTCACCCTCTCGATTGGTGGGGCACCGAATTTGCCACTGGACCGACCCATGTGCTCCTTGGAGAAATAATCTGAGTCTAGAGCTTTGAAGTTGGCCAACACTTGTCCAGCGAAGGCTTCGTGATATTCGAACACCTCCACGTCTTTCAGGGCCAGTTTGTTGCGTTCCAAAAGTCTGCGAATAGGAAGAAAATATTTTGTAGTTTACAAAAATAAATTGAAAATATTCATAAACATATTAGAGGGAGAATAAACGTTTATCAGTTTTTATAAAAATATTATAGAAATTAATTGGTAGAGATCTTCATAGAATACTGATATATCATATTAATCTTATTACATACGAAGACCAATTGCATAAACATTGTAATTGTTATAGACAAGAATTCATTTGGTATTAGAAATTATTTAACCTTATCCGGACAGGGCTTTTTTCGTTTTCACATACCATTGCCCCCACTCCACTTCCGAATATGAAGTTTCTATAGTGCCAAGTGCATAAAATTTGTCATTCTATGATAGTCCAGCATGTTTTATACTGGAAAACGTTGCAAAACAAGGAAAAATCGACGAATTTTTTTGGGGCAGTTCAAATTTATAAATTATTCTTTAAATCATTTAAAATTGTTGATGTGGATTCAAGTTAATTACAATGTTATCTGGTTGATTAACACATAATATAAGTTATTCAATGATTTAAAAACAGTAAAAAGTCATTTTAGTAAAATTTCGAGAAATGATAGATTTGGGGTGATGGAGCCACTCTTATGATCGTCCACATGGGTGTATAAAAGTAAATTTTGCTCTAAAAGTAGTAAACCATCAATATATAAAAAGTCACAAGAGCTTACTATTCTCAAATTATTCAATAAAAAATGCCGGCTAAAATAACAGAGAAAGACGGTTCCGAATCGTACCACTCCCGATATGGATAGGGTAAACATGAACTCTTCTAACAAATGGACTAGTTAGATCTCAGGTGACTTTTAGTTTACAAAAACTAAGTATACCTGATTGTATTACGAAATAGCTTCCAGCATTGCTCTTATGATGGATAAATGTCGTTACATTACTTAACTAGCTAAATCAACACTATTTATGCGAAACTACAAAATAAAACTTCACTTATTTTTACAACATGATAAACCAAGCAAAACATACTTAGGAGTGGCATGAGCTGGTCCCAACAACAGCTGATCCTTGGGGTCTTGGCTCACATAGATGAAGTCCCGAAGATATGCCTTGGGCTTCCAGCCCATCTGTTTTGCCTTGGCTTCGGTTGTGATAAGACACGCAGAGGCCCCGTCTGTGAGGAAACTGGCGTTGGCTGCAGTAATTGTCCCATGAGGCTTCACAAAGGCCGCCTTTAATTTACCCATCTGCTCCATTGTGGAGACCCGGATACCATTGTCCTGTTGACAGAGATAGAGCGGTGATAATTATTGATTATTATTTACAAATCAGTTTCTCGCAAAATGTAGATCTTATGCAAGCACATATGAATAACCTAGACAGTAAAACAAACATGAATTCTCTTCAAACTCACTTGTGTAACAGTCTCGGCTACTCCGGGCACCTTGTAGGGTATAACATCAACCAAGAGGCCCTCATCGGTGGCTTTGCGTGCCAGGGTGTGCGATCGGAGCGCAAACTCGTCCTGCTCCACCCTGGATACACCGAAGGAAGCGCACATCCTGTCTGCAGAATGACCCATGGTCTCCGAAGTGGAGAATTCTGCGATTCCGGGTAGTTCGGGGGCCCACACACTGGGGCTAAACATCTTTGAGATTAGAGACAACTTCGATGCTGGGGTCTTGGCCTATAAGTGAACAGTTTGTAATCAAGGGTCTGTTCATATTGTTCAAAAAGCCTTAAAATATGAAAGTTTGTAATCAAAGTTCAACTAAAAGGTTGTCGACTATTTTTTTGTTTATAAATAAAAATACCTACCTTGTTGAATCCAAGCATGAGAGAGCGCATTTTACGACTGTGTCGGATGGGAATATCGGACATGAATTCGACCCCCCCAACAACACAGACCTCGGTGACCCCGGAGTTGATGTAACCCATACAAGTAGTGATGGCCTGGTTACTACTGATGCATGCTTGAGTCACTGTGTGAGAGGGAGTGTTAAGTGAGAAACCAGCCCCAAGAGAAGCCTCACGGGCGATGTTGCTTGTTTTCACTTCCTGAAGGCATTATATAAAGGAACAAGTTAAGTTACACTTTACAGAGAAAATTATACTATATTTTTACATATTTTTACTTTTAAAAATCATTTTAATTTACTCATAATTATTTAGAAAACAATATGATATTATTAAGAAAACAACAATTAAAATCAAATAACAAAATGTGTAACTAATATCAACCAAGTAAGAGCACCAAGAATATTATACGATAAGAAATAAATAACTGATATTTTAATCTAATCAAATATTACAAAATGTATAATGCACGTATATTGTATAAATATAATTGTGTAAACCAGAACTAACTAAATGATAACAGATTCTCAATTTGAAATACAAAGCTCAAAGTACAATGTACAACAGGGGTCTCATGAGATAAAGAGAATAAATTCAACAGAAGGAGTGTATTATTCACAATTCTAAAAATAGAATCGCTCTTATAATCTGGAAGATCTGACGTGGAAGCCTATTATATAATATAAAACCTTCCTCAATACGAAACTCTCAGTATACAAAATTTTATGCAGACAAACTGACATAAGTTCACTATTTACAATGAATAAACAAATATTGAAATTGTACTTAGTTGGAAAACCACAAACTGGAAAAAGTTCTATTTTCTATCGTTACTTCCATAATAAATTTGAAGAAAACTTTCTCGTTAATACAGCTGAATTTCAATCGAAGGAAAAAATAATCCCTGCGAAAGATGGTGCACCATCATTGACAGTACAACTTTGGGACATTCCAAAAGATTTTGAATTTGACCAACTTTCTGTCGATTCAATTTATGAGACTCAGGCGATAATATATGTCTACGATGTTACCAATAGAGATACCTTTCTTGATATTGAGAGCAACAAATGCCTGAAGGAGGCTAGAATGAGGAGTATACCTTGCTTTCTATTTGCAAACAAATGCGACATAGATTCCAAACACTGGACAGTGTCAACAGATGAAGGCCACAAATCGATTCAAGTGAATTCTTTCTCCGCTTATTACGAATCTTCATCCAAAACTGATCCGAACATCGATGAATGTATTTGTGCTATTGTAGAACAACTACGATTGTCGGATAAGCTTGGACCAGGTAACAGCTTATCGAATGCCAAAGTACTTTCGAAAGAAGAGGCTGCTAAATTTGTTTATGACCATTTGTTCAAAATCATTTTCGTTGGAGATGAGAACATCGGGAAAACAAATCTGATATCTCAATTCAACCAACAAATATTCAGTAACAGCTACACTGCCACAATTGGAGTTGATTTTACTATTAAACATATAATGATCGACAGTACGCTACTCAAATGTCAGATATGGGATTTGGGAGGTATGCCAAAATTTAGACATATATTGCGCTCCTATATTTCAAAGGGAGATGCCAATTTTATTGTCTTTGACGTCACAAAAGTGTCCTCGTTCAAAAATTTGGAAATCAATTGGCTACCGAGAGTCAGCAATGATGGAATATCGTTTTTATTAGCCAACAAGTGTGACTGTGATTTAGACAAACGAGAAGTAAGTCGCACAGAAGGCGAAAAATTTGCTGCTGACAATGGACTCATCTATCGTGAAGTTTCAGCAAAAACTAGCCACAAAGTAGAAGAGGTATTCATCGAGTGTGCTCTCCTTCTGTTGGATAAAAAAACGGAAGGTTCCTTTGTTTCGGTTACAAGAAGGGAGGCTTCCGAATCGGCAGACTATATCGGCCAACTTACCGAAAGGTCATCATGCGCCGTGAGTTAAGTTGACAAGTCCGGTCGTTTTCGTATCGATACATTGTGATTATAATATACTAGTAACTTTAAATACTACTCATTCTTGCAGAACATAGTAAAAGAAAAAACTATTGAACAATATCTAAAATGTATCAGAAATCATTCAATGTAAATAGTATCCTGATAGTTTACACATGTTTCAAAATTTCATGATATTGCCTATTTTTATAAATAAATATAGAAAAATATTTCATATGCTTTTTGTACTATTTTACTATATTTAAAATTATTTTTAACACACCAGAAATATTATTTAGAAATTAACCAAAGACGAATAATTGAAATTCTTTAACTCAGATAAAGAGATAAAAATAAAAAACATACCATAATGACATTTCCTACACAAATATAGTCAACAGAATTCGTGTCCAAGTTAGTTCTTCGAACCAGACCTTGCAAGGCTGTCCTGGCTAAATCGTGTGGCATCAAGTTCTTGTACTGAGTACCACTAGTCAGAAAAGGTATGCGAACTCCTTCGACGAGGACAACATTTCTTTGACCCTCATGTGCCAAATGTGGCTTGTGAACTGCAGGACCAGTACAAAGTGCTCCTGCTTGGCTTCTAATGCCACGTGACAGGATTGAAAAAGTCTGTACTTTCAATTTTAACATGTTTCTGTAAACAAATCACAGTTAAATAAACAATTAAAACCAAATATAACAAGTAAATAAAGAAAAAGAAAATTTATCTGATTATCGTTTTTTCATTTAAAAAAACTTTTTTTCTTAAAAAAAACAATTTGAAGCTAGTCTGCTCTGTCAAAATAATTGCAGTCATATGTATTTAAATTACGTTTTTTAAGTATATTATTTTCAGATGCTTTCACAAAAGTTCGCTAGGTATTGAAACAATATTTTTTAAAGAAATTTATAGCACTAGCAGCACAGCCATATCCACATTTCTACTAAGAAAATGTGTTTAAGGGTAAAATTATAAAAATTCAATAAGGTTAACATTCAAACAATTTTCAAGGGTAATATACAAAATTTGACATTGTTTTAATTTATGTAATCACTATTTTATATCAAAATATAAGAGAACAGATTATTAATATGTTAAATAAGTTTGATTTTTTTTAATGAACTGGTCTAATTTACAAAATTTTAAATTAACATTAAAAAAATAAAAATTACTCTATATAATAAAAATTCGAAGAGAATTCAACTGATATCTGTTAAATTTTTCTAAAAGTCAAGTGTTCTCAAGGGGTATTACAAAATTTCCATTTTAATTCCATTCATAAAATTTGGTCTATTATCACTTTTAAAGATTATATGATTATGATTTTCAAATTGTCAGAATTAAATGTCTAAAAATGAAAATTGATAGCCAATCAAAAAATACACTTTTTATTCTGTTTAAATATTTTATTCAAAAGATTTTACTTCTCTTTTCAAAAGACATTAGTGTAATAATATTATATAAAGAAACTGTGTTAAATTTATTGAATAAGGTATGTGAATCATTTTTTTTCTATGGATACATCTATCAGGAAAAGGTTTATAGACCTAAACATATTATAGTCCAGATAATATAATATAAAAATTGTAATTAAAATACATGTTCAAAACATTTACAATTTATGATTAACTTTTTACCAACATTATTATAACATTCAAGATTTTCAAACATGTTTACCACATTTCTATTTGCTGAAAAATTCATGTTAATATGAATTTTAAATTATGCAATTGAAAAATTACATTATGAAATGAATTATGAGGAACAAAAAAATATAGAAAGTGAGTTTTATATTATGCAATCATTATAATATTTTATTGTCAGCAATCCTCTATAGTTGGATAGTCAAAGCAAATAGTGAGCACATATTGAAGCTTTATATTTTATTCTTAAAAATGTCAAATATAGTGTTTGTAAGAGTGAAGATTATTGCAAGTATTTATCTGGTACTATATTTGAAGATTGCATTATTTTGTCAGTTAACTATGTATATAAGAATTCAGTATTATATAACTATATATAGGTAAAATACAATTTGATTAAATAAAAATAATGAGTAAACTTAAACAGTTTTATATTTTATGTTATTGTATTTTACAGGGTGATCATAAAGTCATGCAAGTATAATGTGTAATTAATAGTAACAAAGCAATGTACATTTAATAAATCATTGCACCTGGTATAGACATACAGGGTGGGCCAGAAGTAACTACATTTCAAATAAAGGTATATATTCTGAAATAGCAAAATCTCTTTAAATAATTTTACATTAACAATATTCATAGTAGGTAATGAAACAAATTGTCTTAAATATCAAACAAAACAAATTGTCTTAAATATTAAACAAAACAAATTGTCTTAGATATCAAACGGATCGACCTGCAAGTCTGGAATGAGCGATTATGGATTTTTCTGAGAACATCTTTTTCATCATTAATTTCTGCGAAAGCTTCTGTGACAGCTGCTTTGATATCATCTCTTGTTTGTGGTCTTTGTTGATGAACATGCCTTTTTATGATGCCCCAGAGAGAATTGTCGCATGAGGTGAGATCAGGACTCCTTGCTGGCCATGGAACCAGTCCAAATTTGCCAACCCAT
Source organism: Vannuccia rotundouncinata (assembly GCA_034780395.1). NCBI lineage: Eukaryota > Metazoa > Platyhelminthes > Proseriata > Coelogynoporidae > Vannuccia > Vannuccia rotundouncinata. Next base: position 34,115 of record JAUZNC010000131.1, on the reverse strand, counting down.
CTGTTATGGAATTGCGTATTGAGGAATGCGTGAGCTTTGTGGGAAGTGTGAGGAGGGGCGCCATCTTGCGCCATCATGTTTCACGAATACCCAGTCTCTCTAGATCTGGCATAAACTCATCCTCTAGCATTCCGAGATATTGTGTGGTGTTCATTCGACCTTCAATAAAATAAGGACCAACAAGGTGTTCTTCAGAAATGCTGCCCAGATCATGATGTGTGGTGGATGTTAACGAACCTGTTCCCAAAAGTGTGGATTTTCATTGGACCACATTTTTGCCTTTTGAGAAGGCATAAATTGCAGATTCGTCAGAGAAAAAAAATTTCTTCTTCATTCGTTGAGAACGATATTTTCCAAGAATAGCCGCACAACATTCAACACGGTTCAAATGATCTTCCTCAGTTAAATATTGCACAAATGTCGGCTTCCAAGGTTTTAGATGCAGATCTTTTCTTAATACTCGATGGGATCAATGTTAGATAACAAATGAAGTGGGAAACCTTCTTTTACTGATGAAGATATTGCTGGCTGTTCAAGGTGCCATTGTGAACAGTCCTAAGAAATCTCTGCGGAAAGTTTCCAAACAAGTTGACAAACTATACAGTAGCATGCACAAAATTGTCAGAAAAGTGTTGCATCTTTTTCCATATAAGACTACAGTGAAACAAACACTGACAGAACCAGACTATGAAAAGCAGTCACTGTTCTGTGACTGGCTTCTTTCCATGATTGATGATGATCCAATGTTTATGGACAATTGCTTCTGGACTGATGAAGCATGGTTCAATTTAACCAGCTACGTGAAATCACAGAACTTGAGATATTGGACGTCAAAAAATCCTCACCTTTATATTGAATCATCTTTGCATCCACAGAAAGTTGGTGTCTGGGCGGCCATGTCAGGAGAAAGAATTTTCTTTTGCTTCTTTGACAGAACTGTGGATAGCATTCTTTATTGTGACTTTATAGACCAATTTGTGCCAACATTGACTGAAGCAGAGATTAATTCTGGTTGGTTCCAACAAGATAATGCAATGGTGCACACATCACGTCGCTCTCTAAGACACATTGAACATTTTTTGAACAATCACCAAAGGCCTCATATACCCTCTAAGGTCACCAGATCTCACACCTGCAGACTTTTTCCTGTGGGGATTTCTTAAAGACAATGTATATAACAATAATCCCCAAACTTTGGATGAATTACGAAATGCCATCAGTGCCAGCATCAATGACATCACTCAAGACACACTCCATAAAGTGTCCCAAAATGTGCTTATGTGTGCTCAACTATGTCTTTCTGAAGTGGGAGGACATTTTGAACATCTTTTGTAATTATTAGGTGAGTGTAATGATTTATTAAATGAACATTGCTTTGTTATTATTAATTACACATTATACACATTTCGCTTACATGACTTTATGATCACCCTGTATGCAGACCTGCCAACCCTGAGAGATAAAATATTTGGACCCTGGGAGTCCAAAAATATTTTATGTTTATTTGTATTTATAATGACATTTGTTATGGAATAAATCAGGTGCCAAAATAGTAGCACAATTATATTATGTATATAGGGAAATAACCCATTTTTTGAAAAAATATTTTTCTTGATTGCTGTTAAAAGAGAACCAAACCACTAATTTTAGATCTAGGAAAACATATGGATTCCATATCATTAGTAGCATCTTTTGCTAGGAGTCTACTGTACACCAAAAAATCTCATATTCATGTTAGTGACTGAAGAAGCTCTCAAAATTCAGGCCTGTTATGCCATTATTTTGCTTTTTGCATCTGTTTAAAACAAAATGTTTTCTTCGTTTTTTGTTTTATATGTATTTTTTTCTTTTTCTTTTGTTTTTTGGAGAGTTTGCTTTTACAAATTGCAGGCATACTTTATGTTAATGTTTGTGGTTGACATGGTCATACAACTGAAAAAGGGAAGCATGTCTGTATTTCTTGTAGCCAAATGATACTTCACCATCTGGATGGATGCATAGGTTGTCACAGCTGTGCTTGCTGCATTTGTATGCACTATGTAATAATATATATATAGAAAAATATATCAATATCACTGTATAAGTTGTAAAAATTTGAACCCCCCTTATTTTTTGACAATATTTGGAAAAACCTCCAGACCCACCAAAATGTCTCCCAAATACTGGAAAAATATTAGCTCTGTATATATAAGAAAGCAGACCCATACCTAGAAAATTTAGTGTGGAGGAAGGAATTCTACATGTAAAAAGGCTCTATTAATAAACTTTAAAAATGTCTAGCAATAATTTTGAAAGGGTATCACTGAAAAGGATATACATTCCATGTAGCCCTAGGATAATATATTCAGCATACAATCAGGAATTGTATATGTAAAAGAATAGAAAAATGCTAAAATCTTAAATATATGGTGTATAAATGACATCATGGAATGTATACAGAAATAAATCGTAATTATTCTAAAAATGTATTGCACGAATTAAATAATACTTATTGTGATAAACAATCTAAATTTATATTATTACTAAACGTGTTCTAATCGATGGAGGCGTTTCTTTTAATTGCTATATCATTTTAAAATCAGATGAATGCGGAAGCCATGTAGCATAAATAAAACTTTTACATTATAATTGTTTCAAAATAAAACACCTTAAATTAAAGATGAATAATATAAAATATTTCATTTTCAATTTTTTAAATATTTAAAAAAATAAATAATGAATTATTTATATATCTTATAATATACCAATGGAAAAAATCGCTGCTGCTAAACCAATAGATCAAAAAACGTACAAGGAAAAAATATATAAGTTATTTAAACTAATATTTAATAAATAATTGTTTTTAATTTAATATTAACTTTATGAAACCATTATTTTCTGATCTAATTATCAATTGTGACGAAGTGGCGCATGTGGTAGATTTTCGGATGCGATCAGAAGGTAGTAGTTTTGAGTCCTCGCATGGACCGAAATAATTACTTCGTCCCTGGCTGGTAGCTGTGCGTGCTATTCAATTGTTCGTTTATAGTTGACATACGACAATTACAGAAACGGTCCAGTATGATGTATTGTATAAAGTGAATTGAAAATAATTAAAAATTATTATTTTAACATTAGATTAATATCATTGATTTATATATTATTTATCTAGACAGGCAAATCTGTTTAAAAACGTCTAGATCGTATAATTTTAATTATATTTGTACCGGCCTGTATTAGTTTCGTTTTAAAGAGGGAATTCAATCAATATTATATAATGTAATAGGCTTTTGATTATTTTATATTGATTGAATTCCCTCTTTAAAATAAAACTATTACCGAATATAATTGAAATGCATTAATAAGTCCTAAAAATTTCGTATTGATTATATATCGATATAGATATATTCCTCCGCGCACGTATATTATCCATAGACAATATAATCATTTATTATAATCAAAATTCAGCTACATATTTAATTAATTATTTTGTTAATGTTCCGAGCTATAACAGTAAGTATTACATTATATAATTATGTTAGTAATTATAGGTAGCCTCCCCTAAACTTTTCGATTTTCACTTTTATTAACTTCTTCTTCTTCTTCCATGTCGCTCATCCCTCTAATAGTAGAGTATTGTCGAGCCTCTTTTTGAAAGGGCCTACAAATAGGGATGTAAAAATTTCTTCTGATAGACTATTCCACTTCCGAACAGTTGCTGGATAGAAAGAGTATTGATGGGCACCGATCTTTTAGGGTGGCACTTTGAAGCGTATATGCTGTGACCTCTGGTAGGTAGCGTGTTCTCCCTCAGGTGACGGTTTGTAGGGAGTTCTATTTTTTCGTTGATTCCGCGGTACAGTATTATGAGTTTTGTTCTAAGACGTCGAGTTTGCAGTGTGTGCCACTTCAGGTCCTTTACTATTCTTGAGGTACTCATAGTTCGGTTAAAGTTACCGGTAACGTATCTCGCTGCACATTTCTGGACTTGCTCAAGTTTCTTTATATTTCTTTTAGTATGCGGATCCCAAGCCGCTGATGCATATTCATGTGAAGGGCGTACCAGTGTAGTGTAACACTTTTCTTTCACTTTTCGTGGGCAATGGTAAGTATTCCGCATGATGAAGAATAATGTTCTTTTTTTGACTTCATTGTAACATTATCATTGTGTTTATTCCAGGATAAGTTGGACGAATTGACAGTTTTAGCACATTTTCGTGATTAGAATATTCGGTTACGTTTATTTGGCACACCAGAGTAATTGGCTTATAGTTAGGAAGGAATTATAAATATATCGTAATAAAACTTTTTTGACTATTACGCTGTCAACTCTAGCTATGGTTCGTTTTTTTACATATAACCCTTTAAATTCATTTTTTTGTTCGTTTAAACGAACTGCCGCAGCTTTATATATCAATCGAATTTTCTTCTAGATTCCCGCAGTTATTTGCATTTGAATAACAATTTACTTTATGAACTCTATATCTCACTTATTGTGGAATCAACAACTTTGCGACAACCTATAATGAATTGTTAGCTAGAGGAATTATCCGAAATACAGCCTACAGACTGGATTTTGTATTAATTATAAGCATATATATATTGGAAATTTAATATTACAGAAATAATCTCATTACGTAATAATATTATAGATATTACACTTTATAACTACAACTAGATATGCAATCTAAAATTAAATGCTTAGCCGTATAGGCGTGTTAGTTAAAAAACGGGTAGAAAACGGTAAAAACTTTAATTAATTGATCAATCAAATTGAAATAATATCCTAATTATAATTTTAAATCAACTAATCAAATTGAAGTTTTTTGCCTAACACGATGGGTAGGAACTTTAAATGCATCTATTTTAGATTGCTGATCTAGTTTAAAGTATAGATATATATAGTACGGTGCGTTATAAGACACAAAAACCTAGATAAATTGCAACGAGATAAATTACTAAGAAATTTAACAAATATACTAAACATTACATATATTTTTAATTTTGATATTGAGCCATTCACGAATTTCGAGTTTTTATATGTAATTTTGCTATGTCAATTATTTTGGTGTCTAGATGGAATGGTGGTGTTTTAATGAGCTAAAAGTCTTTTTAATTTAGTAATTAACATAGCAAATGTAAACTAAACATTTTGCAAATATTTAAATTGATTTTAACGCTATTTTAAATTGCATGCCAATTTTAGTTAATTATAATGTAAATGAAATTTTTCCTTTGTATCTGCATTAAACTTATAATGTACTTATTTTATCAATTATTGCTAAAATTAAAAAATATTTTATAAACATATAATTTAATAATGTGGAATTTTATTGAAAGTGTAAAAATAAATATAAGGAAATACAAAAAAAGAGAAGTTATTTATGGATGTTTATTATTTACATAATTACTACTATTAAACATTAATTATATATTTTTTATCAGTATTTAACTCCTCTAAAAATGTAGAATTATTTGAATAAAATTTTGTTTGATAAGTTATTTTACAGTAATTCCTATAATTATATCAGCTTTTCTGTTATAATTATAAAAAAATGTAAGAGCTTTACTGATACTATGTTGTATTATCTATGTATTGTACACCCTGCAGACCATGATAAGCTTGTACCCTTTCGAGATATTTGGAATATATTTTACACTCGTTGCCGTTTGTGTTATTCTCCTGGAAAAATTGTGACTATGATGAGGGACTTCAGAATGTACATCCCAAAAAAGCCGGCTCGCTAAAGATTTGGATACTTGCTGATTCAAAGGCATCCTACTGTTTTAATGCTGAGATTTATTGATGGTTATTCAGGCTATAGGTGTTGGTCAGCGTATTGTTGAAAATCTAGTGCACGCTGGAGGGGGGGGGGGAGGGCTGCTGCCCCTAATAATTTTTGCTCTTGTCGGAAAACCAAACAATAATTTTTCTATTGTCGGAAAATGTTTACTTTATATTGTATTACTTCATTGAGTCTGTACCTAGCACAATTGTTTTTACTAACTTGTTTTGATTTAAATTTTAAAAATAGTCTCGGTCTTATTGACGCCGTAACGATTTCCCAGGATAGTTCATTTTGATTTGTTAACAATTATAAACAATAACTTCACTGGGCTTCATGAAATACCAGCTTCTGCAGCGATGCCAAAACGTTAATAAAAAGTACCATACGCGATATTCTACTGCGGCTCGATTTATCAGTAGAAGTTCATTGAGAGTTCTGAAGTTGACGATATTTCACCAAAATTACGACTTCTCTGTAACACCAGATGGACTGTTCGTGCTTCAAAAATCAGTGCTGTCAACCTATTCGTGCAGCCGCCAATCGAGAAGATGGCCAAATAAGTTATTTTTTAATATGGTGGATATGGCAGCCCTCAACGCGTATGTTATCTTCACTCAACGTCACCCACAATGGAACCGATACAAGAAATTTAAACGAAGACTTTTTTTACCAATTTGTCCAAAAGACTAATACTTCCCCTTGTGTTCAGACGACCTCAGCGACAGAATTTATCAGCTAAAGCTGAAGCGGCAATTAACTTAGGACTTATTGCTCCCCCGCCACCTCCAGCACCAAACGCTCACGAAATTAATCTTTCTTGGCGTTGTCATCTAGTATGTAGAAACTATAACGCTGACAAACTCATACTCGATGTGGTGTGATCTACACAGGCACCGATCATTCAATTTATATTTGTACTGAATACTCTTATACTCTTTTATAAACACATTTTTTCATATAATCTTTATAATCTACGTGTATTTCTGTTTTATATACCTATACTTCTTTTTTCTTTTATCATATGCTCTATATATTATAAGCTGTGTGTAGATCTATTTTATAAACTCATATAATCCACTGATATTGTAATAATATTTAAGAAGTAATAATATCGTAATAATAATTAAGAAGTGGAAAGAATAATATAGTAAGAAGTTAATTACGATAGCAATGATATAATCCATAATCTATTTCTGCAGCCTATGTGAAATATAAATAAAGATTATTGAAAAAGCTTACATTTTAATATCTATGTTCGCTGCAAACAAACCAGACAAAATCGATGAATGGAGTGAACTGCGGTGTATTTAGGGTGGAGTGGACGAGTGTGGTTCTACACAATTAAACTCGCTTTATATAGATCATAATCCATAGTTTCATTAATCAAGGGTTTCCTTTCAATATTAATAAAACCAACTATTGACCAAATTATACGACCAGCAACACTTTTTTTAAACTTTTATAGTCAACAGATATTTAATCTCTATATTGTATAATCTTTAAGGTATCATTATTTTTATATGGAAATTAAAAAAAAATGTTTATTCTCGAGCGATTTTAGATTAAAGATACACATACGAGATACCTATACTAAAATACAATTGTGGAAATTTAGGAAATAAATATAATATATCCATAATATTTTTAGAAATTATATTTTATTCTATTTATCTATCCCTTCTCCAAATGTCATTAATCCTATAAAAACCTTTGACTTAACTTATTAGACAAGAATTCGATTATAATATATTGAAGTCAAGAATAAAGGTGTTGAACACAGACAACAGTCACAAAGCTTAAAGATCAGGCACAAGATCAACAACCATTATAACACGAGGGATGGGATTACAAGACGGAAATATTAAAATATCAAAAGCACATACAAGCTGAAATTATAAAATGGATTCAAGGATAAAAGTCAACGGAATAACTAATTGAACAACAGCATATATTCTACTCTAAATTGAAAAGTATTATTTATTTGCAGCTAAAGATGTTATCAACTTCGGAAGTGTTGTAACCCGGCTGATAGTGAGCTTCATTGAATGATCGATATATTGACACAATTTCCAATATTCATTTGGACTTTGCTTCATCAATTAGCTGAAATTAAAGAAAGTTCGTATAAATTATTATGAGGTAATCTACATATCTAATTATAACAGTTAAAATATGCAGTCCCCAAGTGCAACATAATATGATTTTGTAATTTTATTTTTAAATCAGAAACTTGAGTTTAAATAATTTATATAAGGAAACACAACATTTTTAAAAGTTTTGGATGTAGATAGAAAACATTATATGGAGGAAATATAACATTATTAGTAATGAATACAAAATTAAATAAACGGATTTGTTCAAGTAATATCTTTTGCCTTTTCTCTTGGAAAGATTTCCTTAAAAAAGATTCAGTATACTCATTTTACTTACATCTTTAATAAGGTCTTCCAGTTCATGTAGTGCATCTTTGAGCAGATCATTCACAATTACTTTATCAAACATGTCTTCCATTTGTCCTATAAATTAAAGCCAACAATAATTGAGAGAACTATTTTAGTAATAAAACTTTTATCTGCTCTATTCTACTTAAAGATTCACGTTCAATAAATGAAAAACTATATAGTTATAATGATATATATCAGAAAACTCATCATACTCTTAATTTAAATTTGCCAAAATAAATAGAAACGTCAAAAAACTATTACTAAAAATCTTATTATAAAAATCAAATGATCCCATATAATAGGTATATTAATTTGTTATATATAATATATTAATAATTATTAATTAATTCCAGTGAGTAGACATAATTTAAGAAGTTAGCTAACAATATAATTCATGGATTATTTGTCTTATAAGAATATTATGAATACGAAATACAGAATTCATTTTGTATTCAAATAGATATTTTTTGGACATTATTATGGACAAATTTTGTAATTATATGTGTATTTATTTATATATATATTTATAATACATAAATCGAGAACGACTCTGATTTTGAAAATAAATGTTTGGGTTCTATATATAATATGCAAAATTATTTAAATGGTGTGACTAAATAAAGTAAATTTGGACGATGTTGCATAATATAAAAATAATTAAATATTTTAAAATATCCATTGCAATTGAAAAAATATCTTCCTCAATCAAGCTAATGGTTTAAAGTCGCATTAATTTAAATCGATAAATCGATATTATTTTTGTAGAATTTGAATTATATTAAAACGGAGGCATTATTACCCAAATGACTCATCTTATTCAAATATATTTTTAAATAATTTTTTTATTAAAGTGAGTGAATTCATACCAAATTCCAGTTCCTTATGAGCAAAGGATAATCTTTGTAAAATTTTCTCTTCTGTTTCAGTTCCTCTTTCTCGCAATCTTTTCTCCTGGAAGGTAGACAATTGTAAATAATTTTTAAACAAATTTATGTATTTGGACAAAGACATATATTTGTATATATGATAACATATCATTTGTGATAATTGAAGAAATAAAATTTATTGTTTATAATTTACCAAGGTTTCATAACTTGGAGGTTTTATGAATACGCAGATCGGGTCGAGGCTTGTCTTTTTTATGTTCGTCACTCCCTGGCTGTCGATATCGAGCAGGCATATCATTCCACTGTGTTGAACCTTTTCAATTGCTGCTTTGCTATAAAATTCAGTATAAAAAAGGAACTAATTGAATTTTAATGAATATGCTTAATCAAAAAACCCATTTTTTCGTTTATATTGAACGCATTTATTTTATGTCGAATAATTCTCGTGTATAAATAAAATATTCAAGTTATAGATAATTTGATAGAACGAAAATATTAATTTTTATTCAAACGAGAAATAAATAACTATTTATTATAAATTAGTTTTAATTATAAAAATTAAAATTAGTGAGAAACATTGTATTCTTCAGATTATATTTGTTGAGTTTATAATTTTGAAAAATTCCAGACCCTTGCAACCTTTCTCTCCTTTATGCTATCTCAATTCCTTGAGGAAAATTTTCATATTTTGTTTCGTATTTCTGTATAATAATATTATAAAAAATGTCAGAACAATAATAATTCAGAAAATGTATATATTGCCCGAACACTAAGATTTCGAGTTAAATTAAAACTATATTTTACTTTTTTAAATTGATGCTGAATTCTTATAATCTATAGTTAATACAGTTTTCTTTACTATATCTTAGATAAGCTTTCTTTTATAACCGTAATTGTATAACTATCTATAGGTATATAAAATACATAGGTACACAGTATTATATCATTAATTATTAATTTGAAAAGTGTTTGACTACACGCAAATGTTAATAAAAACTTACTGAGCAAGACTGATAAATTGGAAAAATATTTAAATTTGTCTAATTATATCTGAACACAAGATAAACTTAAAGTGTATATTGATATTTTTCATTAAATATTAAAAATTTATAAATTATACTAACCTTAAGATAGAAAATTTTTAATATTATTATTGTAAAATACATTGTTTCACTTTTACAAATGCAGTGTAATAGTGCAAAAGTCATAAATTACACTTAATTTATCCCTTGAATAGTAAAAGTTAGGTAATTTTTTCACTTAAATGCTTGTTATAAAAATAAAAAACTAGTCTTAATTAAGCACCCTCGTTCGCTTAAATATCTCAATTGATCGGTCAATTTATAAATATTATTTATTTTTGCAATTAGTACCTAAATTTTTATCTAATATAGCGGTGTGTGTCAGAGATGCACATAATAAATGTGCAATATGAAATAAATGCATATAAAAATTAAAAAAGACACTATCTCAGTAACTTTAACTGCTAAAATACAAACTAATTAAATTTATTAAAGGAATGTATTAATTTAACAAACGTTACGTCTTCATCAATGTTAATATTTAGACAAAAAGTACATTGTTATTCATTTTTGAATATGCAGTGAACGTCGGTATTTGTTTCCAAATTTATATTGTTTAAAATTTTTTTCTATAAATTTGAAAATGATATAATTAGGCAAATTCTAATGCGATTACAGCCTTTAAAGAATAAAGCATTAACCTCGACACCATATTGATTAATAAGAAACGGAGGCTTTTCGTGGTATCACCAACCTGGTTCCATATAAATATCCTGAATATTCAGCGTGTTCAACAAAATCGTTCCGTTTTATTGCAGCTTTCATTTCTTCTGTTGACACAAAATGGTAGTCTGAAAAATAAAATAAAAAATATAATTAAGTAAAGACGTAAGAAGTTTTTTAAATTACATACTACTGGATTTTATATGCATTTTTGTATAGGGTATCAACTTTATTTTATTAATTTATAATAAAAATAATTCCATATGAAAAACTAGAAAATATGTATGTCTGATTTAGACAACAAATGGGTGAATTTAATTTTTATCAAGGTTAATAAATTAGTGACGCGACCATTTATATGTAGATTAAACTCTTATTATATTTGATAATTTAAGATGAACGACTTATGGTATATGATTTACATTGATATACCTACTTATACAATTTAATCAAATATTTTCAGTTTTTCAGTTAAATGGTAATTCTCTTAAATTATTGTTTGTTCAAAAAGTTGTGCCAAATATCATCTTAAGATGAAACGTGTTAGAAGAGCTATCATTGGACTTTTAGCGATGGACTTTAAGAACTGTTACATTATTTCTTTATATTTCATGTTGTGTTAATTTCAAAGAAACAACTGTCATCATTTATTAATTATTAAATATTTTAAAAGAAAATAAATAATATAGAATTCTAAAACTATAACATGTTTAGAGTATAATATTGGGAAAAAATTGTTTTTCTATGTTTGAGTGACAGTAATTTTTTCTTAATATCGTCTGATAAATATTGAAAAATGAGTTTTACTGCAAGAAACATATTTGTACCCAATGAACAAACACACTCGGTCGAATATTCGATAAATAGTGTAGCTTAAGGATCCAATATGAAATGCAGAATATCATTTATACTTAATTCTAAACCATATATTGCAACACTAAAATATAAATAGGAAAATTCAAGCCTGTTTTAATCAGTTTATAGTTTTAAACTCTCGATAATTTATTCAAAATTTTTAAAAATTGTATATTTATTTTTCTACTTTTGTATTATGTAGTTAAAGATAAATATTCTTTTTAAAAGAAGTTTATTATGTTATTATTTATGTTTTATTCACTTTCATAATAATTTGAAATTTAATTTAATGTTTAATGTTTAATGTTTAATTAAAATTTAATGTTTGAAAAAAAATAATAAAAAAAGAGATATATATTCTAAATGATATATTTAATATTACTTTAACCAAATTGATCTTAATTAAATAACATTTTTAAATTTATCGTCTTTATCAAAAACAAAATTAACATATAATTTGTGATTCATAAAAAGATAACAAGCGATCATAATTGTTGTTTAATTCATTATTTCGTTTTGAATATTTATTTTCTTACTATATCATTTTTCTTTCTTGTATATAAAATATTTTCAATAAAAAATAAACTGATATGACATTTTTTTAATAAAAAATACAATTTTATATATAATTGCAAGTAATTAAAAAAATATATTTAGTACAATTTTGCAATTATCAATTTTAGAAAATTTTAGATCGTTATATTGATTAATATCTTCAAGTAGTGTTATTTCCTATAAAATTTCATATATTATGTATACAATTATATTGATTTTTTAGTATATTCAGAACTTAATTCTTTACAATATACAAGCATTTTTTTAATTATTGAAACAAATATCAATATAGGCATAAGCATAGAGACAGGCATAATGCGTATCATATTACGGTTTCTATATCTAAATGCTCATGAATTTTTGAAAACAAAGACTTCATGAAGAATGAAAAATAAAACAAATTTTCAGATTTTATAACAATTAGGTAATTGATTATGGCTATTTGAAGAAAATTAATAATATTTTGTTAAATAAATCATTTAATTAAGAATTAAATTGTATAAAAAAAAGATAAAATATGTATATATATATATATATGATATTAGATACATTATCATAATTAACATGATTAAATTCAATTATCTAATGTTTCATTTAATATATTCAGTTAATCTATATTGATTCATTTAACGAATATAATGTTATTTGACCATATAATTCAAATTTATATAGTATAGTTAAATAAATTCACAGACACTTACGTTTGCCATTTTGTTCTCCATAACGAGGTTTTCTCGTTGTGTCTAAAAGATAATTAGCATGGTAAGTATAACATATGGTTTAATTCAATTATAAAAATTGAAAGGGAATTCTAAATTAAAACGCAATCATTATCTTTTGCCTTAAGTCGCATATATATTTTCATTTGTTTTACAAATATTGTTTAAAGAGTTGCAACGTCTATATAATCTGAACAACCTGATTCAAAGTATTTAAATTTATTATCTCATAATTACAAAATTCAGTAGAAACCAAAAATTCTAAACATTATTTTTAATAAATGTGATTCTTTATAACAGCATAACATTATGTAATATGGCGATGTGCATCATAATAAAACATACAGGTAGAATATAATCAAAAAATAATAATTTTTAAATACAAACATGTCGAAACCTATATGTAAGTTAAAACTTTTCAATTTTAATTCTATTGTAGTTTTTAGAGGTGTTAATATTGAACAAAGAGTGTTTTTATTTTACTTTTATTGTATTTCACATTTATCTTTTTAACATAAAATTGATTTGCAAACGACAATAAAACGGCGAATTAAAAACTTACGAGAAACACTGAAACCAAAGCAGCCAGGATGAGCAGTCTTGAGTTCCTTGATAAGTGTGCTTTTTCCACATCCCGAAGGTCCACACAGAACTACTGGACGAATTTTCTTAGATGACATTATTCACTTTATGTTTTCAAGAGACAACTAAAAATGAAATAGCTTAGAAGGTTACGTTCAATTTAACTATATAATAAATTCATATCTATTTATAATTGTGGTTAGTATATTATATAACAATGCATACAACTCAGTATACAAATCAAATAAAATAGTTTTACATAATTGCAGAATTAATGATAGTGAAATTTGATATTCGTCTATAACTAATTACTTCGCTTTCAGAATATAATGATGATGACAGCGGGTAATTTATGTAAAATATTGTAACATTTTTTGATAGAATTATTTTCGAAGTATATCTGAATTTCTAATATTTGATAATTAATGATTTATGTGTTTGAATAGAAGTGAAAATTATTTATATATTCGATATATTATAAAATCATTTCTGCGATTATTAATCTATTCTGATTTGTATTGTGAGTCACGCATAGCTGTTTGATAGTGTTTGATAGGTGTTTATAAAGACACTAAAACTGTCTATACATGATGATTCCTTTTTTTCTTTATGTAAATTGCCCGACGATTTTCTCTATATGATAATGCGTGTAATTATAAAAAATGTAATTTATTCATATAAATCAACTATATATATATTATGAATAATATATATGTTTTATGAATAATATATTTTTAATTTGCAGTTAAAGTAAATTATTATAAATGTTTTAGATTTATATTTGAATGACTTCATATGAATTGAACGGAATGATATAGATGAAATATTATTATGCGATTCAAAAAATTTGAAATCTTCCTTTAATATGCGAGGTTTTTACCTTATATATCTATAATTATACAATTTGTACTAAATATAAAACAAAGAAATGAAACAGTTTTATTACATTTAAAATATAGTCAAATAAAACAAATTAACAAAATATTTGTTTTTATTAATCAACATGGCCGGCGCTGGCGGGGGAAACTGGGAGGCTGCTAACAGTCCCCCCCCCCCCAATATAAAAATGGTGGCGCCGACCATGATCAAAAGTATTAATATTTATTAACCAAGATATATTATACTATATTAAAAAAAAACTTATGAAATATGTCGATTCTCTGGATATAAAATTTATGGAATAATTACAATAATTATAATAATATAATTATATATAAATTATTAATTAAATACAAAAAAATCAATAAACCAATATATACAATTAAAAATGTGATTGATTGAAAGAGTTTTTCATATTTTTTTAATATTTAGTTTTGAATAAAGAGACAATGTCCTTGGTCGCGGAAATTTATTAAAATTAATATGTTTCTTTTATAAAAGATCCAATAATATCAAATCTATCGAGTTATATTCTATAGCATATTAATTAATTATTACTATATATAAAATATATACTTTAAACTAGGACAGGATTATGTCGTGTTTTGAATAGTAAATGATAATATAAAAAAAATTATTTGAAAGTTTTTAAATGCGATGTTTTATAATATATGTCAAGTTTTTAAAAATTATTTTCAATTTATATCCTTTCGAAATCTTCTAATAAATTTATAATTTATAAAAACATTTTAAGCCCACTATGATACATCAAAAATTCTTACCAAACTTGTATGCTGAATTTCAATACAAATCGCCTGAATGTTGTTAAACAATTTCAGAAAAACAAAATGGCGCAGAGCAAGTAAGTAAAACTGTCGAACGGAGAGCGAAAAAATCCAGTGGAACAATAACACTTAAATCTGAGGCAAAATATACGAGAAGGTGCAGTCAAGACAAGTCGGAGAACAATGATGCAATAAGAGAAAGATAGGAACCTGACTTGCTATCTGGCTGACTCTACTTCTTAATCCACCCATGTAATGAGGGGATTGTTAGCAGAATTAATTAAGACTCGGTCTTCAACTGTGGCAATCGATGATATAGAAAGCTTCAATTTCCATAGCAACATGTTGAACGTATCTTTAGTGTAAGGTGTAGATAGTCCTACATATCTCTATTAAATATGATCACTGCAAGCATCATAAAATACCTACTTGTTTAGGTAAACGTATTATGAATCTTATTTAATTGGCCTACTTTGAGTTTTGCGTCCAATTACCTTTTTCACAATACAAATTATACCGCTTTTAATTATCCATCTAGAATTTGTTATAGAAAGTCGTTCAAGAAATATGTTTGCAATATATATGCTTCACCATTTTAAGTTATAGGTATTATAGAATACAGCATCTGAATAAAATCTTCAATTTTTTTCTATATAAATAATAATTTCAAAGACGCTACAGAATAAAAAGATGTCAGCTGCTGAAAGTAAGAGAAATTTTAGTCTCCCAATTGAGGATAATTTATCCTTTTGGTGGACAATTATTCTGAAAAAGGAGGAAACACACCAACATTTCAAAAATTCCACACAGATTCAAGGAGGGAGATCCCAAAACTGCTATTTCCTCAAATCGCATGTAGTGTATTATTTCAAAGATTTTTTTCGAGCTATTGAAACTGTTTTTGAGACATTGTTGATTCTGAGGTTTCTGAGACAAACCTGAAATGACTATATCTTTGATAATTTGAAGTAAATTTTCATTTCAATGGAGGGTCCGGAACTGATGTGAGAGAGCTTATATAACTATAATGTCGAGACTCAATTACCAATATCAACTAGAGAATCAACAGAATCAGTCAATATGTTGTCTCCAAACTTCAGAAGTTTCAACAGCGCACAATTGGTTACAGCTATTCTGAAGTATTGACAACTGATCAAACTAATCTTGATTAATCCAGCAACTAATCAATGCCCAGAGTGAAAGATGTTTATTTGCGATGCGGCTTACTACATATCTTCGATTAACTATGAAACAGAAGAGATTTAACCATATCTGGTACCCTTCAATTTTCACCGGAATAGCTCACTCTCCCTTGACACTGATGACACCATCCAAGAATTGTGCAACCTTTCAGAACATTACAGAAAGCTTTTTTGTTGATTACCCTATGACGCATTTGAAAATTATTATTTTCTTAATCGATCACTGAGTTATTATAGATTGTATTGATTTTGTGACCTATTTTACACTTACTGCAGTGCACATTTCAAACAAATCGGATGTACATTTGTCTGAAATTTGCACTGTAAGTGTAAAACATAATTACCTTATTATATTACAACCCTGAGGAAGTTTCATTTGATCAATTTATCACTAAGTTATTATCAATTTTATTTATTTTTCAATCTATTTTAGCCATTTTCAAATGTTCATCAGATTTCATTTTGACATAATTATACATCGTATTATACGTATTAACTGAAACTTTAATACATTGATTTGATCATTGCAGAGTATATCATGCAAAAGAAATATTACAAATTCTCTAATAACCAAATTATTTTTAATTGATCATAAAAAATATACATACTTCTTTTTTCAATATGCATCATTAGTATTTTAAGAAAAATTAATCCGTGGCCCCATATGACTGAATCGAGCTGATATTTGGCATTACGATATGATGCATAGAGATGTTATATTCCTTTTTATAAAAATTTCAGAAAGATCGGTAAAGTATTTATATTATTTTATTCGGTCAAAAAACATTTTCCCCTTTGTAAATGTATAGAATTGTGACTATTAAAAGAAAAGTAAGTAAGGGAATGACTAAATGTTAATACCATAAGATGCAGCAGAAGCATTTTTCTATATTTTTTCTTAATTCCAGAAATTTTTTCCTATACTTTACATGTAAAAAAATATATCTTTATTTTTTTCGTTTTCTCGAATGCCGATTAAAAGAAAAGTAAGCTTCAAAAATGTTCAGTATCAAAAGTATCAATTACCAGTACAGTATCAAAAGATGCACATCATTCCACTACGTATCGCAAAAAAGAATTTAGGTAATACAGAGGTCTACAGTTTTCCTAGAGAGAAAACCCGCTTTTGGTTTCTATACTTTCAATGTAAAAAATGTGAATTTTGGAAAATTTGAGATTTTTTGATTATACAAAAAGTAAGTGTCCAAATGAGTTATAACCAGTGACAAAAAATGCTTATGTAGTTTCTACGTATTATAAAGCAGAAATCAGTCCACCAAAGGTCTAGTTCTCTCTATAAGGAGCAATATTTTTGAATTTGGAGACAACTACTGGGTTAAATATTTTACAATTAAACTTTTTATATATTTTTTTTATTAAAAGAAAACTATAACTCTTATTACATTCCTTTTTGTTTTAGGCTAGTTTATAGACCAATCGGTATTAAAATTGAAAAATTAAAAATTAAAAAGATTAAAAAATAAAAGCCGAAATATATATAAAATTTATTTTACTATAGAAAAATCGAAAAATTAATTTTTAAAAAGGAAAGGTCATTGTAAAAATTGTAAATAAAATTTCCCTAAACATTTCCTATCCATTTGAAAAAGTTTAATTATATATTTTTGTAATTTTTGAATCTCGATTTAAAACAGTAATATTCAACCCATTTCAGATTTTAAAAGGGTTGTATATGACTATAACGGATTCCCCATCACTAGCGGCATCATTGGGGAGGGTTTACTGTGCTTCAAACCTTTCATATTCACATGAGTGGTCGAAAATACCCCAAAATGTGTCCGAAAAACATCAGAACACGTTTTTGTATAACCGTAAGTCTAGGATTGAGCTAATAATACACATAATTTTTAGCATGATGAGAGGAAGCTGACCAACTACTGAAACATGCTAACCCTTACTACTAGCGCTTTCCAGCTTTACCCAAAATCGATATTGTACAAAACTAGTTTTTTACAATTTATAAGAGAACTAAGCCACTGATTTTGATTTTTTTGGAAATGGGCCACATTACAAGCACACAAAAAGTTAAATAAATTATTTCAATAAAAAAATTAAAAAAAAAATATTTTATATACTATTTTCGACCCTATTCGGACTGAATAAAGGTTCAAATGACGATTCTTCTAAACAAAATGTGCGCACTCACTGGAAAAACCTGTAAGACTTTCAAACAGTGCAATCGGAATCCTCGTCAGAAAATTAATACAGGCATTTTAGGCCTTAAATCCTATCTGACACTGGACATTACAGGAAAGTTCCGATTGAGCACATTCACAAATGGCATCATATTCGTTGCTAACTCAAAATTTTCGAACTATGCGATTTTTTAGCATGACATTAGGACCCTATAGTTCGCTTTTTGGAAATTAAACGACTTTAATTAAAACCCTTTCATTATTTTTTAAAGATTTTTTCAGTAAGCTCGTTTATTTGAGGAAATACATCATTTCAGAAAATTCCACAACAATTTTTGGCCGAGATTGATTTTAGTGATCATATTCCAAATTTTTCCACCCTATATGCCGAACGAGCTTCAAAATTTCAATATGTCTTCGGATTCGAGCTTTACGTACCGCGATCCAATTAATTTTCAAAAATCGATTGGTAGAAATATTATAGCCCTTTCGTATTTTACAGATCTCTGTAGTAAATCAAAGATATCCTTTAGTTTGCTAGAATTGCTATCACTTATTTAAAGTTATAATAAGATAGAGTTATTATTTTTTTAATTATACTTATCCTCAAAGGAGACTGTATAAAAAATGGTATCGATCGGCCTTTTGGTTCGCCAATTTTAATTTTCAATTTTGGATTTCGAACATTTTTTTAAATAAAAATTTATCTATAGCAGTGGGTTTAATTTTGAAATTTGGCATGGACCTACAGAAGGAGTTTTTTTCAACTTCCCTGAAAATTTCAGCCAATTCCGTAGTCCAGTGCAAATTTCAGACAAATCGGATTTATAGTGTCGAAATGAAATCTGATGAACATTTGTAAATGAACATTTGTCCATCTAATTTTAATGTTTTTGATCCTATATGTTATACACATCATTTCATCCAGTACTACTTCTCTGTATTATAGGAGTGTTTTATTAACTTTATTTTCATTCCATAAGTAACCTCCACGCCCAAATATTTAGCCAATAACTACCGTCAATTTGTATGTTAATAATTAATAAATTGTGTGTACTTTATCATGTTCCATTTTTTTGTTAAATAATGTTTTGAAAAGTGCCCCTATTGAAATGAGACTCCCCTTGTTTTGAAATCGTCCCTGATATATCTTTGATATTATATAGAGTACGTATTTCTAGAGGATGTGTCATTAAGATATTTTCAGAATGTGTCACAAGGATATTTTTAGGATGTATCACAAAAAGAATATAAATGTCAAATCTTGCTCAAATAAATTTCGACTATATATAGGAACCTATATTATATATATAAAAAATATTGTAATTTCTTTTTAATTTCTGAAGCCTACTATATATATTAAATTTTATGGATAAATTCATAGAAATTTTTACAGTAATATGAATATAATATAATTACTAAAGATGGGGCCAATTGTATACTTATATCCAAACGTACATAGAACTTTTTGTACAAACTTTTGAACTGATGATTTGACAATTATTACTATAGACATATTTTACTAGATAATGTAGATTTTTTCTTATTTATGTTAATGCCCACTGCCAATTTAAAATACTTTCTGATTTTTAAATTTATATTACTAATTTTTCCGCAGAATATTTATTAAAACTATTGTTTTATTTTCAATATCATTAACATTCTTTAGATTAATCGATTATTTAAACGTAGGGAATACAGGGAATATTGTGTACCGGGAATACTTTAGTCCATGATATTACTACATACAATTTATTACAAAATGCGAAATTTCAATTTTAAAAATAATTTGAAACTATTTATTTATAGTTATTTATAAACAATTATGAATTGAAGGATTTATAGAAAAATAATTCTTAAAAAAACATATTTTTTTTAATTCAAGAATATTGTTTCTTCGGTAGAATTAATGATCTTCAATAATAGTACCAAATATGTGAACAGTGATCCACATATTGAATTGGCCCTAATACATGCCAATACATGCTGCAGATCGTAAATTGTGAGCACATGAGAGGGAGTGCTGTATGTTCTTAACTTAGAAGTTCTTATTTCAGTTTTATTTCACAATAGTTTCTCATTCACATAGGGACCACATTTATTCCTAACCGTCTTATACAGAGCAATTAAGAACAATGGGTTAGAGGTACATTTATTTTGGGTGAGGAACAATCAAAATATCCATAAAACGAGATATTCTGCCAAATACTGCTACGGCTTACCTCATTCAGCCATGCGATTTCATTTGCCCCAGTACTGTAAACATATACACTTTTGTTTAAATGAATTTGTTCTAAATGCAAATTATACCACGCCACGATAGCGTTAAATCTTTGAAAGAAGACAAACGAATTTGCAATAATTTCCGTAAAAGGATGATATTTTTAAAATATGCGTGGTTTATCTGGCGTGCATAACGTAATGCTTTAGAGGGTGTTTCAGTTCACGCCATCATATAAATATAAGATCGCATATATGTGCATCAAAATGCTGATTGACCACAGTACATATATAGTTCTCTCACAGATTTCATAATAGTTTGATAAAATATTTGACTAACCACATATTTATGTATATATTATAGTAAAGGTGCCATAATAATTTGACATTTGAAAATCATGAAATTTTACAATATTTAATTATATGTTTCTTTAAATAAAAAGTAAGATTTTATTATTTCTAAAATATCAACACATATAAATTTATTGTCGACTGACAATTTTAATTAGTTTTATTTTACCCCTAGTATTATATATATAATTTTGTAATATTATATATATTTAAATGATAAAATATCAAAGGTACGCGAAAAGGTTAAATAATTTTATGTTTTAATACACTAATATTCGCATTTGGAATTGACGCTTAGTTCAACTAAAATTTCCAATTTATATTTGATCTTTATTATTAGTGTTTTCGATCATATTCTGACGCTGTTGAAATTTAACGAAATTTAAGGTATGTATCATTTTTTTAAAAATAATTACAGTAAGTGATATATTATTAATTTTAATAATAATAGATTGCTTACGAAAACATTAGTGATTATTTTTTTTCTGACAAAGAATGTATTAATATTTCAAATTAAATAGTATTTAAATGAGAACAGTATGCTGGTTATGTAGACTAAATAATTTCAACAATGCGCACAATGTATATTTATTAATAATAGAACATTTTGTGTAATTCCAAATATAGATGGTGGGCACATTTTACCAATCTGCACTTATAACTAATATGTGCTATGCAAATGACCTATTTACCTATTATTTTTTGTGAATTTGACTGCTTTATGTTGAATTAAGAAACAAGAATTTTAAAATAAATAATTTTTTTGTTGTTTTAGTATTAAATATTTTAGATTTCTATTTAAATTTTTTAAAAAAAATAAAAATAATTTTTTCTCAAAATCAATTAGAATTTATACAATGCATTAGTAATAAGTGCAGATTGGTAAAATGTGTCCAACATAGATATTTCTGTTGCATTCCGTTGGCAAAATCATATGATTTTGAATCATATGAATTATTAGTGAATAATATTTTTTTATCCTATTGTTTATACATTTCATAAACTGTATGTACTGTTAGTAAATAATGGGTAATTATACAACTGTCTTATTTTCTGTACAAAAACAAAAATTCTGTTAGAAAATTCATAATTCACAAATCATATGGTCATGCATGTACCATTGGAGAATTTTATTTCTATATAATTATATTTAATTATCAATGACAATATTATTTTCATAATATTTTAACTGTACTTATTAATTATTATTATAGCCTTAATATACTGATAAAAAGTTTTTATTTGTTTCATTGATTTTAACATATTCCAAAAAACTTTGAATTCTCCAATTTGCTTTCCATATGTGAGCAAAAAATATATTAACTTCTGTTGACTTTAACCATATGTATGGTTCAAAAATGGTATATATGGTTTGATACAACATATTATTCACAAACTATTCATAAGGTTTGCAAGCCAATTAATTTGCCAACTGGATGCAACATTTATAAATTTAATATATTTTGATAACTAAATAATGAATTATATTATATAATTTTATACACAAATCATTTTAATGTGTTTATTAATATATTAAATTATGTTTTATCTGTATACACTTTTTTTTTAAAAGAGACACTTTTCTGCTGATTTTTAATTATAATTGTTATATAATTTATTCCAAAAAATAATTAATATGTATATATACTGAAATCAACAGAATAGGTACCTATATTAAACCTTTTCTGCCATTTTTTGTTTATATATATAATGCATTTGGCAAATCTGAGCTATTTGCAAAAGATCCTTGCACTTTTGCCAAATATACTAATATTTTTTATTCATTATTATTTTACCATGTATTTATTTTGTTTACCATATGTTACCACATATGTTATCTTTCAGATATTAATTAATCTTTTACAAAGTTTTTTTTAATGGCTGCCTTGTTTACTAAATATGCAAGCAGTATAATAAGTTAGGGTAAATCCAGAAATACTTACACTATTTAACTTTGAAATGCTGTAACTACAAAATTAATTTAGATAAAAAGCTGCTTTAAAATTCTATATGGTATATACATTCAGGACAATATTATGTGTTAATTTTAGTTATAATAATGTTTTGTTCTAAAGTTTTAGTCTATAAACTGTCAATGAAAAAATTATTTAAAAATTGCTACCATAAACCATATCTTAAACTGTTATTATAAAAATATAAAGGTTTCTCTTTGCAGCATCAGTAGTAATTAAGAAAGTAAAAAGCGCAATGCTGTGTAAAAGTTGTTTATTTCACAAATTTTTGCTGTAGCCTGCCTAATCATGTGAATGAATAAATCTATGTACAAGATAGAGTGAGCAACATGTATATAGACAGCAGAAGATGAACAATGTTAGGTTGCTAAAAATAGAAATATACAGAATAGAATGAACAATAGATTGAAGGAGATAGGATTAATAAGGCAGCAGTGATAAGCTTGAATTAATATAGTATATAGGTATGAGTAACAGATAATTGATAAACGATATTGAATGTAGAAGTATAGATACACAAAAATGGAATAGGTATACATAAGAGGTATCAGTGTATATAGGGTCATACATCTAAGGATAATGGGCAAATTAGATAATAAATGCAGTTTAGAAGATAAAGTCTATTAAGTCATCTTTTTCACATTTGACATTGATACTGGGATTCTTTGCTTGAATAAAGATAGCTTTTTTAAATCTGATATTTTTGTTGTCTTTTTAAAGGATGGCTATGTTGAATCGAGATCGACATTGGAGTCAGTGAGTGTATACAGAAGATGAGGTGTTGGTGTAATGTTCTTTGATATGTTTATGGAGGTGGTGGATTGTACTGCCAATATAGGTAGATTGGTATTGGGTGCACGTGAGTTTGTAGATGACATTGTTGGAGTGGCATATGTTGGGGTTGTTGATTTGGCAGTTTTGGAGGTGGCAGGGGTGTGGGGTAGATTTCGGTTTGAGGGCATTGCAGAGGGAGAAGGATTTTCTATAGAGGCGGACATTCAGTTTGGCTTTTTTGAAGATGTGGCGGATTTGGTGGTCGATTTTGTTGTTGATGAATGGGAATTGGAAATAGAGAGGATCTGGACCAGTGGTGGCATATACTCTTAAATCATGCTATTATATTTTTTAGTATCTATGACATGTATACTCTCAAAATCTTAAAATAGTCTGGTTCATAACTTCTGAACATGACAAGAAAAGTCTTAAAATATGGGATGAATCCAGAACATAGTTAAATTTGTAGTAAGTCATACATATTATTTATTTTGAAATGATATATAAGTTTAGTACAACATACACAATTGTAGTACAAACATTGCCATGCTAGGTAAAAATGTAATCAAACAATAAAATAACTAAGGATCAAAGATATGAACATTTACAGTGCACTACTACTAGTGAAAAGCATTAAATGGTACAAGCTTGATTTGTAAAGAAAAGTTCCATAGTCAAATAACAGAAGGTAAAATATTATAATAGGTACAATGATAGAGAGAGAAAATGTTAAGTATAGCATTTTAGGTTCATCAAAACAAAGACAGTAGCACCCCACCTATAATGAGGAAGGAAGAAAAGTCATCCAACTAAATTACACCCATAAAAATATGACCTCATTGTGCACTGTGCTAGTTTCTGGGATGTGATTTTTGGCCTAGG
Organism: Vannuccia rotundouncinata; assembly: GCA_034780395.1. Taxonomy (NCBI): domain Eukaryota; kingdom Metazoa; phylum Platyhelminthes; order Proseriata; family Coelogynoporidae; genus Vannuccia; species Vannuccia rotundouncinata. Next base: position 9,338 of record JAUZNC010000131.1, on the reverse strand, counting down.
TAGAAGGCAGAAGGTAGACTACATTGCAAAGGTGGACAAAGTCTATGAAGACCTGTTGGATGTTCATTATGTATCCAGCTCTAATGAGGTCGAGAATGAGGTTTACTATTTCCCCAATGCTGCTGACAAGGATAAGACAATCCTTTATGCAAATAGAGATCTATCTCAGCCCCAGTTTGGGTTGAGTTTGGCCAAGGGTTTGGATTCCAGTGGAATTCAAGTGATGTTTACAAGGTGTATTATAAGCTATGAAAATATGTATCAATGGCATATATTTAATTATGGTTTAATATTGAAATCAAACTCAATGTTTGAAATATATTAACAATATTACCTATACTTTTTTAATAACATACATACCTTTCATTTAGTAATTGTAACACACATAAAAGGGGGTTCCAAATGATGCAAACAATCATCAACACATGAGTCTAATACTATTTAAATTCTACTTTAAACTGTTGTCTCATAACTGTCATAAATAGACAGAAAGTCATGGTTGTACAGCCTTCTGCATTTCGCCATCACAATTAAATTGACACTAACACAATAAAAAAGCCTAAGATCATTACCTCTTACAATTCAAACAAAGGAACTGTTGACCATAAAACTTTTTGAAAATATTAATTATACATTTTAAAGACTATAAATATATTTAGAGAGATTATTAATTATCTTTATAATAATATTATAATTATAAAATATGCAGATAAAGATAAAATTGGCTATGTGTTTTTAAGAATTTACAAAAGTGCATAAACCTGTAAATCGAAAGAAATTTTAATCCCTTTAAATCTATATAATATTTTATAGTGTTTTATCATAATATTTTTATTAGTGATTATAATTAATTCAAACTAGTATAATATTTACGAATACAATTATCTATTGATTATCAAATTTAATTTGACATTTTAATTTACAAATTTTAATTTGTATATTTTTTGATTAATTGTTATCAGTTAAAATAACATATATTTATCTGTAAATGTGTTAGCTATTTAAGTAAACTGGAGCCAACATCATTTTTATAATTCTAATTGTGAAATATTTATAAGCATTTTATAACTTAAATTACTTTTATTTTTATTACATCTCAATTTATGTATAACTTATATTATAATATAAATAATTTTGGTCACAACAATTAAAAACCATAGTTCATTCCATCTAATATTATTTAAAAAAATAATTACCAAATTTTAGATATAAGATAACACTTGACATTTCTGTCTAAAAAAATGTAATTTTTTTGTTAAATAAATTCATTAAAATTAAATATTGCTATTTATTTTATATTACAGAATATATTGCTACACTCTTCTATCATTATTTAGAAATGTTGCACATTTAATGAGATAAAATTTTACATTGTAAATTTATGTTAATAAGCAGAGTAGCCACAGGTTATTAAAGGTCCTTTTTTTGAATGAGATTTTGTTAAACAATTTTGTTATTATTGCAAATGTAAAAAATTTGTACTTCACATATTATTCTGATTTTAATGAATAAATCTATAGAAGCATAAACAAATATTCAGATTGATGAAATCATCACCACTGATATTTTTATCCTGGAGATCAAGAACAAATTTTAATATTTGAAGTAAAGTGACAAAATGACACTGTGTGTGCTGATAATGCATTGGAAGCACAAAAAATGGTGATAACACAATTGAAGGCACTGAGTGAAGCCTCAAAGAAGAGAATGTTTACTATCCATTCCAATAATTACCTGCTGGTCGGTATTTCTGGATCATTTGGATTGCCTTTAGATGAATATTATATTAGATGGTGAACATCTCGCCTGAAGGTTGTTAATGTCTGCCGGTAATTTGTTTAAACTTAATTTCGAGCCCTGACTATTATGAAATTACTGTTTTACCCTATTTCATGGTTATAGTGTTTTTAAATTTAATTTATTGTAGTTTTAGTGGTAAATCTTATACACATTTTTTATTTATTTTTTGCACACTCCTCCATATTAGATAGACTTTCTTGTGCTGAGGTGTACGAAATTATTCTTGTGAATTAATCTATTTCCGTTTGATGCATTATGGAATATGAGGAATACTTTGTATTACTAAATTATTTTTCATGGTAACTTAAATATTTAGATATTTAATTTACAGTAAGAATATTAAAAGTCAATATATATATATTAAAGTAATAATAAACATTTTATTTATAATAGTAATTAGTTTATTAGAATCGTAAGAAATTAGTAATTTTAAAAACTAAAAAATACAATTGTCATAAATTATTGACACTTTCGTATGTTCACGACCAACATTTTGTGTTTCGATATTGTTAGTGTTGTTGCGTTTAATGTAACAAATTTATAAATTTGAAATTAATTAAATAATTTTAAAGCATAGTAAAAGGTAAATACATCAGTAATAAATAGTAATTTCATTTTATATCTACATTCAAATATCCTTTAAGTTTTGATTTATTAGGTATTTTTTAAAGTACCTTACCTATTCTTATATTATCAAATCAATATTGTAACCAGTTAGTATTAAATTTAATAGTAGTTTATTTTTATTTAATTTTTTTTAGAAGAAGATTTCCGGTTTATACACGAGGTTTACTATGGAATTATTTTATACTACTTGTATTTTTATTAACATCAAACTGTATTTTAAGTTGTTTTATCCTAATTATTTTTGTTTATTTTGTTTATAATATGTAAATCTACTAAATATCATACTTTATTCTTATATATAATGAAGTATAAATTGTCAAATTGAAATATATTTAGATTTTTAATATTTCTTAAAAAATAAGTTATTTCTTCATTTTCTCATAATTTAATTGTAGTTTTTTTAAAACTCTTCTAATATTGCTTCTAATAAGAAGTATTTATCAGACTATCATGGGATGTTCTTATCATATACACCTGTCTCTTAATGTATTTATGCCTATAGAACATGCCTGTAAGAATATGGCTATACGACAATTGTTAGTTTCACGAAGAATCACATGACACAACGGGAAAAAACTGTAGGCGTGACTCCTTCGAAAATATAAATTTGTAGGGAATAAGAGAGTCTGTATTCAACGCAAATAGAAAGCATTGGAGCAAGTATTACCACGTAACATCTTTTCTCTGATTCAGTGATTAGAATGCATACATAACTCCCATTCAGTTGTCATGGAAATGTTTTGTGGAAGTCACTCCTATGTTCGTCAGACTTATTTTTTGTATTGATATATGGCTGATTCCATTATTTTCTTGCTCACATCTTCTCTACATTGCAAAAATACAAAGGCTGATAATTTCAATCTGAATTAAAAAGGAAGTATGATAAATTTAAAATAGTATATTTTCCTTCTAAAACCTGGCTATATTCAGTTAACTTCTATAGACGTCCTCCTGAGTATTATTTTTACAAAAAAAGTTTTTTCTTTTCATTATATACAATAGCAGAAGTTATGTGTTTATTATAAATAGTCCTATTCCATCATTTACTCATTCTTTCATCTATTTTTAGTAAAAATTTTCACTGCAAATAACATTTAAAATAATATTTCATTTTATATTCAACAATTATTTCCTTTTATATAATTTCATGCAGTTAAAAATTACACAACACTAACATAAATTCCAACGATATTAAAGATTATCAGACGTGTCGGAACTTGGATTTCCTCGGTGGTGAAATGCAAATTTATAAAAAAATAAAAGAGGACAAATTTAGTTATATTAATATCATATTTGTATCATTTTAATAAAGCTTATAAAAATACACGTAAAAGTATATATTTATTATTTTGTAAATTAAAATATTTTTTATTTATTAATTCTTATTTTTTTTATTAAATTGTATTTTCCTCTTTTTTAATGCGGATCATCAGGTGGAGTTTCGATATTATAAAAAATTGTTCCAATCAGTTATGTGAATACAATGACCACTATAGTATATTACTTTATTGAGGCGGGGCTTGGCCTTTTGATGAGTTCTAAATAAGACGAGACAGTCCTGTCTGATATGCGATTTACCGTAACAAATTGTCTGATTATTTTAGAGTGTCTAAATAATGTACGATTTCTAATCAGTTCCTTGTGTGTATGTCTCAAGCGTCATATCTATCTGTGTTTAATTCATTTACTTATCTGTCTCACTTTTTCGTATATTCTCATTCACTATACGATTGCGACCATAGTCTATCAATGTTACTCGGTAGCTCGTAGTGAATGTCTTCCTCAATGAAATTCTTACTGTCAGCCTAGCTAGTACAGTCAGCATCTAAACTATACAACTCGCAACAAGATGGCAGAGAAAAGCGATTACAGAATGAAGGTAAAGTCAAATTGTGAATGGATAACCGCAAGGATCAATAATTGCGTACTACTATATACCTACTGTGTATGAATCCCGCTCCTTCTCCTTTCCATTTCTTCTTTATTCATTCAAGTTTACTTCCCCCTTTTTCATTCGAGTAAGTTGGCATATGGGCATGAAGGCTGTACATATTTAAGACAGCGTGCTGGATATTTTATAGTGCGGTTTCGCGGTTTCACTGCATATTCAGTGTGACCAAACTTGTTATTATTACTGGCTGTCTGCTTTTGGGATGAGAGGAAGGTTAAGGTTAGAAGTGGTGTACTTTAAAACTACCTATTACATTTAATCGTGTTTATCAATTTAGTTCAGTTTCCTTTTTCACATCAGTATTTCTATATACTTATGTGAACTTATCCAACTTGTTGCTGCGCTATATTAGCATAACATTCTTATAACTTTTGTTTTGCAGGCAGAATTAAATTCTGCGATGCTTCAATTTATAGTAAGATTTATTAGAAATGAAAGATTACTAAATTATAAAGGGAGACTTTTACTATGTCAAAACAATCTCCGAAATTTAATTCATTACAACTATATAAAAGTGTTTATCTTACGTATTCAAAATAATGTCATTAAATAATTTTATTTAGCCTAAATGCAACGCTTTCATTTCTATCATGTTTCAATTTATAAACTAGGCCCTCTAATCCCGTCTATTTTGACCGTCCAATGTCGTCACAGACCAACCGGATCTGTAGGATGTCATGAGGTCAGAAGATACATACCTTAACCAATCCTGGCCTAGCAACAATTCTCTCTATACGAACAAACTACTCACTGTGCCTGCACTAACCGAACAGACTTGGTTTCCCTGGGTGATAGGACTTGGCAGTACATTTTTACTAATTTGTGTTTTAATTTTGGTGAGAATAAATCAAGAAATTGCTTAATACATACTTACTCGTTAATAATAACACATGTTTTTCAATATAATGATTTAATTAATTTCCCCTAGATTTCTATAATAATTTCTAGTTTGATCTTTCTTAAATATCCGGATGTTTATCAAAATTGTTGTTTGTTGTGAATATATTTAACTTAAATAATAATATACATGATGCGCATTGTTAGGACTCAGATAATATATAAGTCGTTTGTGTATAACAGTTCCACATTCTGTTTTAAATTTTGCTTGATTATTATTTTGAACAATAAAAATATGGAAACTATTGTCAAAGATTGATTGTATGCTAATTGGAAAATTAACCATTTTCAAAAAAATCTATTGTTTAAATTATATTTTTCAATGACTGATTCTAAAGACAAATTTGTTTTTGAAATAACACTAAGTATATTCTACATTATATATAATGTACCTATATATTATATTTACATAATATCATAAATTCTTAGATTACTAAAACATCATCATTATTCAGCATGACAAAATGAAAAAAGAGAGACCCTCTTGAAAGCCTAACTACAGATAGCAAACTTATCAACTCAACTTTTATTCTAATGTATACACAAATATTTTAACAAACTCCAAATTTATAGTTGGAAGCTTTCTTATTAATTTGGTTATCCGTCATTAATTCTTTCGCTCATAATTGAAACGCGTCATTTGAAGCTGGTTGGCTGAACTTCACATCCTCCGTTTTACTCGATCATCACTCCATCCCGCTACTCGTCTCTGTCTCCTCTTTTCTCCTCGTCGAAGCTATTGAAAGGTTCGACCTTCATTTGCTAGTTATTATCTCTGGGAGATGTATGTGGGAGTCATTTATATACATTTTTCTACTTCTGCCTGTCACTGCTAGAACAGTCTGCCTCTGCATTTGTCGACGCTTTATCTTCTTTTTTTGGGTAAAACTATGAGGTTCACTTGTTGGGATTGTTCTTCGCTTTTCGTCGTTTCCTGTCTATATCGCTCATGTTGACTGTGTACTACGCCTGCCTCCTCGTTGGAACATGTCGATTTTCGGTTGGGATTATAATTTTCAGATTTTAAATAATTCAGCTTCCTGGTGAGTTGTCTTCTAAGTTCTATTATTTCGGGGAAAAAGTTTGTAAAATCTGTTTAAAACTTTTTTAATATTTCAACATTGTACCTTTATATTTTTATAAATATTTAGAAAGGCGATGGTATTTATGAAACGTGGTGTGTCTTCCTTCTATTAATTCTATTAATATTGACACGCAAATTCTACCTTAGTAATTTTTTTGTATCAAGATAAATATGACTACACTATATTATAATAGTAAATTATTATTATTGTATAATACTTTTATCTAATTAACGGATGTATAAGTTATGACTAATTCATATAATTTTACAACTTTCCATGACAAGCATTCTTGAATGATGTTGTTGTTGTACGATGGTGTAACCTACCATTGACCTATTTATATTAATGAAGTATTTTGGTTATTAACATTTTCCCGACGTCATTATAAAATTCACACTTTCGAAAATTAGCATTATTGGACACTTAAGAACTTTATATCTTTTATCAATTGTTGTTATTATCTGATAAAATATACGAACTAACATTTTTTTTAGTAGATTCTTTTTATTGTAGACTATTATTTTGTTGATTATGACACCGTTGTTTTTCAGGTGATTAATTTATTGTAGACGATTATTTTGTTGATTATGGCACCATTGTTTTTCGGGTGATCGAATTAAACTGTTCTTTAATTATTATAGTTTAGGATGAAGTAGCCACAATTATTTTGAGCTTGTAATATTTGAGACCCTTACTCTATGCTGTTTACGATTACTGTTTTAATGATGAAAAGGTTATAATTATATTCTTACAATTGCGTAGACAGTTTTCACATTCTCAAAAAAATGAGGATATTATTGTCTTTTAAGGCAAAAAGTTAAGATTAAAGAAACTTTTTCACCATTTTGTTTATTCTCAGTCCTATTTTAAAATTTAATAGTGATCATTAAAACTTTTATATTTAAATGGTTTTTAATCACCCTATTTTAATTAATACTATTTTAACAAAGAAGAATATTTCACCCGCTTATCACGCAAGGTATGCTTCTGTCTACGTCGCTGTCTCAACCAGAAATTTCACTCATCCCGTCCTAATCTTGAAAACATCAAGTTGCATCTGAACGAGCAGCGTGTGCCGAGCAGTAGCTGTGAGCCCGGTCCAGCCGTCTGCGAACTCCGTGACATGGTAGTCTGTCCACGGGAGGTGTCCGCTAGGGGGGGCTCCTTTCCACCCCACGAAGTGCACAGCTGGTGTGATTCACCAGCGCATGCTGCCATGACCATTGTCACTCCCCAGATTCCCCACCATTCTCGCCCTGTGTCTAAGGGCCTGCTCAAGAGGTGAGGACTAATCTTTAGCTTACTATAGTAGTATGGAAGGAGTATATCTAAGCCACAAGTTCTCACGCCCCCCTTCTTTCCAAGAGATAAATACTAATCTTTAGCTTACTATAAAAGTATGAAGGAAGTATATCTAAGCCATTATTCATCACCCCTCTCTTTGATGTTTACTATTCATTTACTCTTGCTTGGTTATCTTCTCGCTTAGTCGTCGTGGCTCGCACACCTCCCTCACACTGAGTTTGTCCCCTTCTGTGGATTCGGTTGCCAGTGGTGCAAATCTCTCGATTGGGACCAGTACATGGCCTCAACATGATCGCTCTCATCTCGATGATCTTGCGAAAGCTGGACACCCTCTAACCAGGTACCCCCAACCAGCACAATATTGAAATCTTTTTCTTGATGTCTAAAATTTATTCCTCTTCTGACACTTGTGTAGAAACCAGATTCGCTCCAAGCTAAAGGACAATGCCGCATCTTTGTTCAAAGAGTTCTGGGAGATCCCTATGAATCATGCCTCAAAGAGGGATGTTCCTGTCCTTGGTATTGGTAATAAGAACCGTTATCAAACGATAATTCCCAGTGAGTTCACAAGTCCCCTTAAACTTACACTTAAATACCTCTAATATAGCAACTTAGTAATTTATGTCATTTTAAGGAAATAATCTGTTCGAAACTTTATTAAATATTTATTATATAATATGTATATTAATTATATTCGGCTTTTATGCAAGTGATTATTTACTTTATTCCGAACTGGTTCAGTACCGTAATCGTATCATGTATGGTTCTTGAATGAGTTTAAATCTTAAGAAATAATATATTCGCTTCTAATTAGATACAGACACATTTATTAATGTAATATTAAAACTATATTTATAAACATAACTGTATCTATAACTTTGATTTAATTGGTGTTTTTTTAATTCATGATTACAAATTAATTATAATTATTGTGTTTTTATACGTTATTTGTGGCTTCTTTTGCATTTTGATAAAAAGGCCTTTAAATTTCAGATTATTTAATATCTATAACACCATTTTCCTTTAACTATGATTAGATCTCATATATAAATATCTTTTTATTCAAGTAATACGTTTTTTATTTCTGTTTAACAGATGAAGCGACACGTGTTGTTTTGAAGCAGATAGGCACGGATCTTATGTCGACGTACATAAATGCTAATTATATTCTGGTAAGATCTTATTGTAGTCGGCTTTCTTTTATTCAGGTGTTGCTAAATACATAATTGTAGAGATATTTGAAACGTTTTGATCGTCTATAATTATATTCTGTCAAACTGACTTGATTATACATTTCATCCTGTAGAATCTCACTTTGTATAATTTAATTTAATAACGAAACATTGTTCGATAACATATATTTTAAAATGCAATTCTAAATTTTCAGCTAATTTGATATGTACATATAGAAGCTGTTAAAAAAGCAATTTGTGAAGTCATTAGTGACTAAAAATGAGGTTTTCGTGACTCGTTGTATATGATTAATTATTCATTTTTGTAGAGTTATTAGAGTTATATTATTGTATAATGTAGGCCTGTAAACTCACCTGTTGATGATATGAATTCAATGAACATCAAATTTTACAAATTATTTATTATTGTATATGATGCTTTGATAGAATAAAATTATTTTAAATGATTTTTATTCATTTAATGCCCAGAAATTTATTCAA
>JAUZNC010000120.1:0-42907 GCA_034780395.1 Vannuccia rotundouncinata | reverse complement strand
TAATTTTATATAATAATAAATAAAGAGTAAATAACGAATAAATATATATTACATATCTATCATAAAAATGTGGAACCTTTCCCCCCCCAAGCTAAATTCCTGCACACACGTCTGACTCTCTAATTAATTTTATTAATATTTTGTGAATATTTTTTAAGTTTTAAATTATTTATATAATTTCAATTTTTAGTATGGATACACTTAATTTAGTAAATTTCGGTTAACAAAATCATCCGTTTAATAAAATCATTTTACTTCGGGCCACATAATGATTTTATTAAACGAATATCAATTTTTATAAGAGTCAATATAAAATTTATAGAATAGAAATATTTTCGAATTGATAAGAATATAATTTTGAGTTTTAGGAGTTAATTTCTATATAAGAACATTTTATATATATATATATGTGATGTATCCAAATAGTCAACATAATTTCTGTTTGTTTAAAAACAGTAAACCAAACATGATACTTGATTAAAAAATGCTGTCAACATTTTTAAGCAGTATAGTATACAATGTAACAAAATATTTGCAGACCTATAATTTTATAAATGATTATATATTATATCTCTTATAGTTGAAATAAGGAACACGTCTAAAACTTAAAATAAAACGAAATATTCAACGTTTGAAAAACAAATATTTAATCTATATTTCTGCTGCTTTTCCTCTTATATCCATATATCGATACAAATATTAAATTCATCAATTCTGATATATTTGCTCTTGATGTATCTCAACAATTAGTGAATATTTATTGAAAAAATGAAGCTAATGAAAATCGTCTGAAGAGTTTTAATTCTCCTTTAACTGATGAAAATGTTTAATTAGTCTTTTAGGGTGTTTTAATGTCGTCACGTAGGCTTCTTCTTCTTCATTGAAAATTAAATTAGTTAGACATCTATCTATATGTTACAATAAATATACCTCATATATCTGAAATAAAATTTCCGGTTTGAAAACAAAATTCTCAATAAATTCTCATTAAATTAACATTTGGAACAGTCGTATAATAATCACAATTTAACACATTCCTACTTTAAAATAATAACAAGGATATTCGAATGTTAATCATGTATAAAAAAGATGCTGAGTGATTTTTCTTTAAAAATGAATATTAATCAATGAATGATAAGGAGTCATTTATCAAATACTTTATATTATATAGAATGATTTTATTGACAGTTTCAATATAAAAAGCTTTAGTTTTGTCGACATTTTCTCCAATCTTCGAAGAATCAAACTTCCTCCCTCTGTTAGAAACGTTTAAATGAGCGCCTTATTTGAAATGTTATCTATATATCGAGATTGATGTCCAAATAAATCTTTTTTATCAAAAATGATGACCAAGTAAATAAACAAACATATATGAGACTGTTTCATGAAATTATACAACATATTTATAAAACAATTGTTGTCAATTATTGTACAAATATATATTTTATGGTATAAATTAAATTTAAATTGTTTTTTTAAAGAATAATTACCTATGGGAGTAGTTATTACACCATACAACATAATACTGGTCGATAGTATTACAAATCAATTCATACAATTAAAGGGTTGTATTAAAAGTACCTATATACAATTAAATTGATTCAAACGGGTCCAGTGGTCAAACCACTGAACTTCAGTGTAAAAGGAGAAGTCTCAGTGAAATCAATTTTCAAAAAGCAAATTGTGTCAATAATAATAATAATAATAATAACTATTGTTTATTAAATTGAAAAAAAATCAAATTTAACATTTTTTAGATTTATTTCATTTTAGTTACCCCAGTATAAAAACAAGATATATTTTAAAAAAATCAGAAACTATTTGTCTGATATCAATTAGTAATGAATTAATAGAGAAATAAAAACGAAATCATTTAGTGCAAAGTAAATACAGAGAATTGTGAAAGTTGAAATATATTCATTATTTATAAAACAGTTTTCTCAGTTTTAAAACAAATTAGCGTTAATTGAATAAATTATTTATCAATCATTATTTCTGCAGACATCATTAAACAAAACATTAACTTAAATACCTATTTTTACATAAACAAAATAGATCAAAAATAATATTTCAACAACTTACTTTTTTCATTTCTTTTTGTTACATAAATATTAGGAACTGGACTACAATAATTCATATATTGAAAATTTCTTAATTATGTTTATTATACTTCCGTATGCTTATATAAATATTCACTATATACATTTAATGTAATGAGAAATATTATAAAATGATGTTTTTATAATCCATATCTTGAATTTATCTGCCATAATTTGCTCTTATACTGTAGTATTTTCAAGATAAAATATACATATAATATATACGTATACGTATAATATATTAAAAATTAACTTATCCTTGCTGAATTAATCTTTTAGAGAGAATAGTTGATTTTATGTCTAGAATTTTTTTTTCAAACGTTCCGATGTCATAGTAATACTAACAGGAATATAATCCTTTTCATAATAAATGCAAGTATTTGACAGCCTTCAATATAGTACCTATTCGACATTTAATGTAATATTGAGGATTACCTTATAATGTGGCTACTGAAGTATGATGTCGGCATGTCTCAAAAATTAATGAATAATTTGTTTCTGTTACTAATCCAATAAATAGAAAATTTCAACTTAAAATTGTTAAAAAATAATAGTTTTAAATAAAATGAGACAAAAATGTTTTAAATAAATAAATGAATAATTGATAAAATATTAATTGTATGTATAAAAATATTTGAAATATGTTTAATAAACTGAAAAATATTAATAATCTAAATTAAATGATTTTTTACAAAAATAGCTTTAATCTTCTAGTTATAAAAGAAATAAATATTTAAAATATTTCAGTTACTTTTTGTAAAACAGTATTAACTTGCAAAACAGTATTATGAAATATGGTTTTAAAAAAGTATTAACCGGTTTAACATGTTTAAATTATAGACTAAAATGATTTTTTTATATCAGATTTGTATTGATTAATACTCCGTAAACTGAAGGTGGTCATTTGTATTTATTATAAGTGTGTCATATAATTTTTATACAATAGACTATATAGGAAATACTTTTTAGCATATACTCTTTATTTTAAAATATCGTATGTCCATTCTATTATAATTTTAAGTGTCATTTCAGTATTCGGTGTTTCTTTCCAGGCAATTGAAGTAATAATCGAAAATTTTAAAAATATTTTAATTAAAATTAGTTTGTTAATATTTGTATACTTTATATTTTAATATATAGAGGAGAAACCATGAGTTATAATTTGAACAAAATCAATGTGATTTAAATTTGACCGTAAGTCGCATATGTTTTATATGTGAAAAGATAGTTTTTATGCAGTTAACCTAAATTATTTGTTTTAATTCAAACTTACTTGAACTGTATAAATTTTTTTTACATATATAAAAAAGTTTTCATTAGTAACAAACATAATATAACGTTGCATACATGTTTAAAGATATTTCATTTAAAAGTCATCTCCTATATGGATATATATTAGTCAGACAGCTTTGCGCATATTTATTGAATAGATGAAATGACTTGATAAAAGCACCTTTTTTATTTTGGTGGTCCATTAGATTATATACAACAGATTTAGGACCGGAGGCCAGAAATATACTACTAATTTCCAACTGTTTACTGTACAAACACGTAATATCGCACTTTTACGCAAATAGGAGTCCATTACACATCGAGCAAAACATTGAGGCATATAAAACATTAAATATATAATAGAGTTAATAAATACATTGTTTGAAACACTTCCCTGAAGATATATTGTAATTGCTGCCCTCTACTTGCCTATTGGTAAGAATACATAAAAAGATACGCGAGTCAAAATGATGCACATGTATTACATTGTATTCACATTAATTTAATTATTCTTTACATACTTTTAAATATTTTACATAAAATATTGATAATTTTTATATAATCAACAATTTTAGAACGTCGGGATTTAATTTTATTCCATGCAAAAGTTCTTAATACGTGATATATTTAAAGCAATGATGTAAAATATAACTACTTTCAATTTTTTCTGGGCTATTTCAGTTAAACTGATTAATTTTTCTTCCGTTAACGATAAAGTTGACTATCGATTTTTCTATTAAATTGTTACGTTTATACAAATGTAGCACTCCTCCTTTTCAAGAATTCATTCCGATAATTATAATACACTTTATAATACATTACACTTCTCAATTTAAGCTATACAAAAATTAAGAAATTATTTAAAAATTATTTTAGTGAATAAAAATGTTTATCTAATATAATATAATGTTTAAATAAAATTTGCGAAACCAATCCTTTGTTATTGTTTATATTATAGAGTAATAAATTTGTGAAAAGTGTGTGACCTTTCAACGATATGCCGTATAAAACCATTTTTATTTTATGGTAACTTACTCATGAGTAATAATAAAAACATATATCGGCGATTTACTATCTATATTAAAATATGTGAAGCTCAATAATAATACATTTTTACAAAATTTCAACCATTAAATAAGATATAATCAAAGCAAAAAATTGGAAAAATAAATAATCTATATTAGTTAAATTACGATTAATGTGTTTTGAAGAAATTTTATCTGATAAACCTATCAGTGAAACCTAATTTTTGTCAAAGCTAAAATTTATCATAGTTTTTAAGTGAACCCTTTGAACGTATATCTGTAACCAGTCTCCTTTTATTTATAAATATATTTCTTTGATTGACATGATACATGCAGTAGAATTAATTCGGTCATTTCAAATTATATCTTATCAAATAGTACATTGACAAAACTTTAATTTGTTGAATTTTCTACATTTCATTGTAGCTTGACAAACAACAGAATAATTTACCCTTTCAACCAAAGTAAACTGCTATTTGTTGAGGTACTCAAAACCAACAATATAACTTTAAGCTATTCTAAATAGTTTACTAGTGTTAAAAATGCTCTTTTGTTTGCTTTTAATGAAGCACAGTATAATTATCATTCAACAATTTTGTTGTCAGGAAGCAACAACGTATGCATTTAGAATTTATTACGCACGGACTAAAGTTACATACAGAATACATAGAAGCACTTCACTTTAAAAAAAACAGTTTGGTTATCAGTATGCTTATATAATTACTTACTCAAATTGTTGAGATATATTGATTCTTTCTCAATTAAATTATGCACTTTGCTAGCAATAAATTTAGGATATTCTTATAATTTAAAAATCTCTATTTATTGAAATGGTGTTCATTACTTTTGTATTATTAAAAAATATTCTTTCTTCACGTTGGTAAATATATTTATTTTTGTTAATAAAATAGTTGATATATATTTAATATATAAATATTTTTTAAAGGAGATTAAATGGAAAACCTGCATTAAAAATATAAATATTTATATCAAGTACGTACGTATACTATATTAAGAATAAACAAAATGTGTTTAAATAATCTTTAATATTATTTTTTTATTATAAAATTTAAATTTATTATATTATCCAGTTAACATAACAATTATACATTTATTTTACTTTGTTTTTTATATATATTATGTTTCATTTCACAATTAAATCATTGTATAATAAGATCGAAAAGATATTATTTAAAGAAGTTAAGACTAATTATTCATAAAAAGGTAAAAATCTAAATTCAAAACAAGTAGCATTTCATTAATTGGCGACAATTTGAACCCTCACACACAATACGGAGAGATCGATACAAAATCCATACATTTATAATCGAAATATAATATTAAGTATATATATTTCAAAACAAAATTCAGAAATATACCTACCTATACACGAAAAAATTAACACACAAGCTATTTTTGCTATATTCTGTTTAATTATTTATTTTTAGTTCTAAAATTATTTTATCACATTTTAGAAATTGCTTTTATTTTAAACACTGAAGAACAACATCAGCATATTTTTGTATTATGTTTCTCACTGTCATTTTAAAATACATATGCGTATACATATGAACACAAATTAAGGAAAAAGTTAAGTATACATACTATACGTAAATTTCATATAACAGAGGCGTTAGAACTTAAAAAAATAATTACTATAATTATTATATAATTCTATTCTATAGCTATAAATGTCGGTAATCTTCCAATAATTTGTTGAATATTTTGATTTTGTATACATATTGCTGCTTTAATGGTTCATTCATTTATGTTATGATTCAAAATATAATTAGGTATATATGATGTTTCAATGTATAATTCGAATACACATTTTTAAATCGAAAAAAATGCAATGTAAATAATATTACAAATATTAAGGTTCTATTAGTAATTCTATTTATTATAAGTCTGCATAGATATATAACGTTTGAGGAGAGACATTTTCGCCATCCCGATCGAGAACAACCAATCTAGATCAAGCAAATCAAGTTCCCTGACTAAACTCTTTCTCTACTCTTTCTGCATTCGTCGTCGAAGGAATCCTTCCTACACTCCGTCATTGTTTACAGAGAAAAGACAACAATAAAAAGGCAAAATCAGCACTAAACCAACTTTTAATGGCAACGCATCTCATTATGAATAAGCAACAATTTGCATAAAAAAACAAACAGTATAATCAACCCCAACTTTAA
This sequence comes from Vannuccia rotundouncinata, assembly GCA_034780395.1. NCBI lineage: Eukaryota > Metazoa > Platyhelminthes > Proseriata > Coelogynoporidae > Vannuccia > Vannuccia rotundouncinata. The sequence continues at coordinate 36,319 of JAUZNC010000120.1, read as the reverse complement.
GAGAACGCTGGAAGCAATTGTCAATCCACTCTGAAGACAGACATCTAGAATTGGTTGTTCACTTCTCCACCTCCGTCACAATGGAGTCTGCACATCGTTGACTTAACAGACAAGTTGTGACAGAAGAAGAACCCTCTTCGCCACTAAACATCTGGAAACTTTCACCTGTAAAGAATTCTGATCACAAGTTTCACACCGACCGACTCAAAGGAAAACACATCCAGCGTATAGAGGAGACCACCCAGCCGTTGAGAGGTTGTGCTGAATCGTCGAGACTGCCATCCAGCAACAACAACAAAATAAAAACAGTCGGGTGTTGACATTTTTCATTATCCATTTCTCTGCCTGACAAACAAACACAACTTAAGGTTAACCAGCCTCGTGTGATCTTGAATATTTTGTTTCCATTGTGTACCAAGAAGACGAATTGTCTACTGTGACTTTCTTCTAGAATGTAATTTGACATATTTAGGCTCAATATCAACGTCTTTTCGAGCATTTTTCGGTAAGTTAATTTATTCATATATCTCAACTTAAATTACACCACGAAATTAAAAAGACTAAACATTTTTAAGAAAAAATAAACAAGTAATTGAGAAATAACTATTTTTAACTCTTAATAAAATATTTTTACATTTGAAAAAAAATATGAAAAGTGGAATAAAATGAATTTTATTGCGTGCATAATTTTTCTCTCAAGAGACCCAATCTGCATTATTCCATGTTATTGTAAAAAAATCAACCAAATGAAGTTATGGCTGAGCCCGGCTAGTTTAACTTCTACCTCTATATTACTATAGTCATAGCAACAAAGCAGACATCATCAGGATTTAAAGGTTTCTCAGGCATTTCTAATATATTATAATAAATCATTTGAATTGGGGCTGTGGACACTGTTCGAAATGTTACAAGTAGGCGTTATTTATAGCCACCGAGGTATCATTTATTGTAGCTATTTCCAGTGTATGAAGAAAAAGGTTGCAATTCATCGCACATATATAGAATGTGAATTTTATTTTAGTATATCTAAAAATAGCCGAGAGTAAAAAAAATGAGAGAAAAAGCTTTATTTAAATTTAGATTTTTACATGAGTTTATTGTTCAAACCAGTATAGAATTTTCTCGTTAATAATTGTTACAATCAGAAAAATGGAGAAGAATATAAATTCAGAAAATATTCTTTAATTAACGATTACGTTTCTATCGTTATTCATTTTATAATAAATATAATTTACGAATTAAATAACTAAGTCGAATGCTGACAATTTTTTTATATTTTCTTAGATATTTATAATAATTTACAGAATTTTTGAGTATATTTTTCGCAATATTTCTCGGTAAATATTAAGTCTATGAATTCTACTTCAAGCCAGGACAATTAATTCATTTTTTGTATTAAAATTTTACCTCCAAAAATTTAATATATAAATTGAGTATATTTCAGTATAATTTCAGTATAAATTTTGAATAATTTTCAAACTCTCTTTCAATCAGTAGCTGTTGTTGAGAAATGAAATGAAATGGAACACAATTATTATATGCATAAGACAATTGTGGGTTTATTTATTGATAAATAAAATAAAATAATATAATTCAATGTAAAAAATTATAAATTGAATACATACCTACATAACAGTTTGAAAAAATATTGTGTAGTTGGATAATTTTTGTGTTTATAATAATTTCTTTTCTTGTCATATAAAAAATCAATATATACGGGGAAGGGGATTTCGAGATTTTTTATCATTACATATATAAACTAACATATATATAAATACTATTATTTACCTTATAGGGTTTTTCTAAAATTATATGTTTGTTATTGTAATTATAAAATATAGCGTACGTATAGAATACTACTGCAATTCAAAATTACTTTACTCAAAATAATTGTAGATGTCAATATCTCATCCATAAACATTTAAAAAATATATTTTTATATTTAATATTATTTTATATAGTCATAAAGTAAGCACATATAACGTAAAATATGCGATCTTAAAATCTAGCTATATATAGATTCCGTAAAAGTTTCCTGTCAAAAGAATTAACCAACAGAGCTTATACATTGAGGCGATCCGTTTACTTTGAACTTAACTTGTTGATCAAAGCTGGTCGCTCAAGTAAGGAACAATATCAATCGAAGTCATCTTTCTACAAAGACTGCCCAATGCCAATTATTAATCGATTGTCCTTTTCATTATTTTTGTACTCTTATATAATATGTTCAGACTTGATGCTATTAATACCAATGATTTCGGTGAAGCAAAAATAGAGATAATAGGTAAGTGTGTAAGTCGGACGATCTACTGTATTAATTATGAAATAATGTCGTCTTTTGTATAATCGTAATTGTTAAATTATATAACCTATATAATCGTGAGAAAATAATGAGAGTTTCATTACGAAGTGAAAATAAACAAGGTAGAAAATAATTTATTTATTTATTTGAACGTGACAGAAAAATAAAAATTTTGGTTTAATTTCATAAAAAATAAAAATGATTTATTTGTACTCAAAATTAGAAATCTTTAGAATATTATTAGAATATTTTTTGATGAATCCATCCTATATTGAAATAATATTATCTTGAATAATTTAATTAAATATAAAATATTGATAATATATACATTTTTTAGAAGACGTATATAAACAAAATCTTTAAGTTTGAATATAAAATATGGTCGGTAATAAACTCAATCAATTTCATTTTATTAAAACAGAAAATTTTCGTGGTGCATTTTTGTCTAGACAATTTTATTACCTTAATTAATAATTGAATGATTTTACTCACTAACTGATGTCCCAATAAAACATTTCAATGAATTACTAAATCAGATTTTATAAAATGGCTTATATAAATTAACCATCGATGCTATAACGAAATTTTACAATTCTTAATTCTGAGAAACCATAAATTATACTCAAGTGTCTTAAATATTTATATGATTAAATTTTCAATGCATATGTACACCGTATAATTTATAAACTGTGTTTTAACATTCTTTTAAACCATCGTAAATTATATAATGAATGCGTTGTTTTTAATTTTATTAAAATGTCATTCAGATATTCCGTTACTTCAGTAAGATTATAAAACGTATATTATATATAAAACGTTTAATATGCCCCTGTTTTAACATTATCTCCCGCAAAAAATACCTTAGTGATGAAATTAATTTTTTTTAATATCATATATCGAGAATAGTTGACCTCTTTATAATTCATACGGCTCGATGTTTCAAGCAAAATCAGGGAAATAATCTTTTTTAAATAATTGCTCTTGAAATTCAGAATGATATCTAACTGAAACTGCGAGAAAGCTTAAGTAGAATAAAGTCATAAAATTTGAGTTTTATCTATATATTTAATCGTGCTAAATGAAAATTTGAAATGGAGGTGAATGTTGCAATTTTTTACTTAGACCTATTTATGATTTGACTATTCAATAAAGTTGACAATATCTTTTATAATAATTTTATACGATTTTAATCATAATGCTGTTAGATTTTTGTATCAAAATACAAACTAACTCATTTTTAAATGATTGTAAATGTAATTAATCATTCAAAATTAAAATAAAATTGATTTATTTCACATAAGCACAGACTAATTACCTAATAATTAATTGCATTCAAAAATATTAAAAATCGATTTAATCTTTAAAGGTTAACTATATAGACTATACTCAATATAGGACATTGTATCCTGACAAAAAGGAAGAATTCGTCTATAAGTATTTAATTTTAATTTAAAACAAAACTAAAATGCCAATTATTTTAATTGGGAAATGATAGTGATTCGTTATATTATTGACAACAACTAGAGTTAACATTTAGTTGCGACAGAAGACAAGACGAGAGACTCTGTCTGTCTGTCGGTTTCAATTAGTGCAACACCAGAGACACTCTCTCCCTGAAACCTCCGTTCCCCAGCCTCACAGGGGGTACACAACAACTCACTCTATGTCGGTTGAACCACGGACTATTACCCCGGTCTACTGTAGACGTCTACAATGTGGAATTCAAAAGTCTACATCGCGAAAAGTCCAAGATTTGGTAAAACTGTTATCTACAATGCGAGCGCTATATGTGCAGTTGAACAACATGATTACCGCTGGAAAAGATCTATCAGCGGAACTGAAACCGCCGATGTAATAACTCGTTGACCATGTAGTGCCGACATCCGCCAAAGAACTTTGAGTTGAGATTTCTGACGATAAATGACGGGTGGTCGGTCGGCCAAGAGATAAAGCCTTCCCACTCTTCATCTCATCTTATATAATTTACTCGCCTAAATATATAAGTCATTGGTAAATTCATTTAATTTCCTCTTCGGACTCCACTGCCGGAAAGGCTTCTCACAGGGTCTGCGATGGAGGTTGCAGTTCATACAATTAGAGGTAGTATACAAGCAGGCAGGCGGCAGGAGGTACTTTCAACCCGTACCTTGTGTTCTCTGTGCAGAGACGCCGCTTGTGTTCTTCCGATAGCTGATTGATTGGGGAACCACATGGCAGGAAGCGCGTCAAGGTAGTTTATTTTACAATTACGTAATACATAAGTACGATTCTAGTCACGTTTGAGTAACTGAGTTATATCTCAACCCTCAATTATATAAATGACTGAACAGTGCCTGAATGTCTAATTATTAAAATCTATTATTTCCCATATTAATGAAATTACAAATAAAATTTTTGACTATATTTAATCTTGTATAAATTTAATATAATAAATGTATTTTTTGCAAATCAAATAAAGTAAACTAAAATCTAATATTTTATTTATCAGTCAAACAATATATTATGTTCATAAATTTGTATAATAATATATTTTTACAAAATTGAAATCTATGAATTTTCTAGATGTTGTTGTAATGTTCATTATTTTTCTTTGAAAAGTGTACCGTATACCTTGCTGGTTGACTTGGTGTTATGCCATAATTGTCCCACATAATTAATTATTAATGGTAATAAAACTTTAACAGTTTTTTTTATTTACAGTGCTTTAAAGTGACTCTAAAATAAAAGTGTTCACGGAATTACGAATGAAATCGATAAGTGGTAACTAAATAATTTATTATAGTTTACCATTTTCTCACAACAACAATTTAAAGTTATATTTTAGTTTATTAATCAACTAAAATAAATTTTGAAAAATAAATTATAACAAACAGCGAATCAGACTAAAACGGTATTGAGTATTCTTCACAATTTCACAAAATTTAGCAATAATTCGGTACATTTTGAATCTTATTAATTAATATTCTTCTTCTTATCTCGCGTGTTTTGTCCTCAAAATTAAGAATCGACTTGGCAGCTTGATTTCAAAACCATGATACACACCCATAAAACCAATAAATACGACAAAATTATTATAGGCAGACAGACCATCACAAAACCACAAGCTATTTAATTAGAAAAACAATATTTCTACGAATCAATTATTATTTACAACAGTCAATAAAATGAGTTGATCAGAAATTGTTTTTGTTTAGCTTTGTTTTAATAATATCCGCCTCTTCAACCAAATCAAAGTGTGTCTGAGAAATTTTCGGGAAATATTTGTGGCTCTTCAAAACATAATCAGCCATTTAAATATGCTAAAGAATGCAGTTCGCCTTTTTTGAATTTCTAAAAATAAAAAAGTCAATCGACTAAAACAATTTCTGCGGATGAACGCATCAAATTTAGAAGATTATTCCGGAATTTTGTTTTGAAGAAAATTCGGTAAACATTCAGTCAGTAGTGGCAGGCGAGAAATTGGCACACCGTTTGTACTTGATAAAAAGTGCCTCCTTAACCGAATTTTGATTTTAAACACGATCTAAATAGTAATATCACCATTCCCTTGTCTGGGAGGTTTTTGTATGTCTAAAGCGTTGAATAATTCAGATTTTATAATTTTGAAAAGCAAAATGAGATGTCTGAATATAATTATTTAAGTCAGGATAGGGAGATGGATTTCATATTGGCCTGTCACAAACCTTTCGATAAAGTTCAAGAGAACGATTTTTTATTGCAATGAAATTAAAAATAGGGAAGTGTAAAATATTTTCTAAATGTTCTGTACTTGTCTAACAGAAGTAAAAATAGAAATATTAAATGGTATAATTAAATTTTTGTTGATCGATTTCTATACACCATAAAATCCATAAATTTATGTTTTATAATAGAGTGTAATAATTTGAAATGGTATATATATGAAGAAAATACAAAAATATTGTTTGTTTACAATTTTTTATATTAATTTTTCTTTAAATTTAAATTTGGAGAAGCATGCATAGTCTTCAATATAGACATGTCACGTGATCATGTAAATCAATAATTTTGTATATAACATTGCGAAATTGTTGACTTTTACATGGTTGACATAACACATAAATTATATATCTATCTCTCTGGTATTATTCACATTATTTGAGGCACAAATCATAAAATCACAATTCGAATTCATTTACTAAAAGATTAAACCTAAACGTCAAAAGAGAAAGAATTTTGAGGGATTGTTGACAATCAGCCATTGTTTATGTGAATGGAAAAATAAAAATAGAAAATGCAAATGCAAATATTACATAAAACACATTTGAAAAAGATAAAACTAAATCAAATTATATAATCGACAACTATGCCTATATTCTTATTTCTTTTTAAGATTTGAATATACTGTATATCGACGATGGCGACATAATCCAATCCATTAATTTTGAAACTAATTTACGAACTATCCAACCATAACAAGGATACCCAAATTTCCGTCAACAGTATAATATAAATATCCTCAGAGTAAAAGATTGTGTTCCTTTTCCTTCGTTTGTTTTCTACACTTAAACTTTTCCCACGAGCGTATATAACAACAAACAGTCAAATATAAAACTCATTAATGACTAGAAAACTTCCGCGATTTGTTTCTACTTAAAACTGGATCTGATTTTAGATACTACTCCGTATAGGTTGGCTGTTACATATCACATTAACCGTATATAACAGCTTTTAGAAGCGAATAATAAATTAAATTTTTGCTGTCATGAAATAAAATTTTGAGTTTTAGACCTTCTGTGAAGTTTTCTCAATATGCATGAGAAGAAACTTTTCGTTATGTAAAATATAATCAGATATTATTTTGAATTGATTTTGAACAAAAGAAACATTTAATGTTGTTCATATTTCAAGTTTAAAATGAATTTTTCATAATTCATTTGAAATGTAAGTTGACAATAACGATTTAAATAAGACTTTAAATTTAATGTTAACTGCTAATTATAATCTAAATATAATATCGATTTATTTCAATGTCTAATACTTAAATTTCTATTAATAATATAATATATAAAACATAAATATTTCCTTTATTTAAATATATCCAATATATTTATTTCAAGTTATTTTTAACAAAGTTATATTTTAAATTAGTTTATTATTCCATACACTTTAATATTTAAAAGTATATACACACATCGTGCCATATAACACCAACTTATACATTTTTTAGAGTAAGAGACTATATCATTGATTAATTATTCCCACCAACTGAGTTGCTTCTGAAATAATTTGGAATATTACAACTTATATACAACATGTATACAAATAATTTAAAAATTAGCAATTAGCGTAATATAAATATATTCCAACATTATTGAAAACTTATAATATATATATATATATCACCAATTATACGTGTAAGTGTAATACTTATCCTAGGATTTTTAATAATTGTCCATATTTCAATTAAACTTATATATTGATAAAATAAGATTAGTTATTATTTGATATAAAAATTATTTATATAAGTTAGGGGAATCAATTTTTTATAAATATCCATTAGTATTTACCGAGTTATATTTTTATATTGTCTGAGAGTAAATCAATTCCAGCTTGTTAAAAATCAAGTTAATCCGTTAATTAAAATCGAGTGGTTAGTTTAGGGAAAGGTTAACAAAAACGTTAAATTCATTCAAAACTTTTTTTCTTCAATTAAATAAATCATTAACATTTTTGATAATAGTTATAGACTATATTTTTCATAGAGTAAAATGTGTTCTTGAAGTAAACATTTTATCTGTTGGGTTAATATCATTTCAAAGTTTCAAATTACATATTTTACATATTTACGTTTTAGCGATATATAACATAAAAATAAAACTTGTACGTACGTATAATAAAATATCTGGTAAAATTATGTTCTAATTTACATAATTGAAATAGTTTATTATGATTGAAACAAAATGTATTTTAGCATTTAAGTTGTACTGGATTAACTTATAAAATTCGAGTTTAAGCGGAAACGTATTATTGAAGGATAAGTTCTGCTGTCAAAGTTGTCACTTGGAAGGACATTTCTTGATCCGATTTTCAAAAAGGGTACATCAGATTCAGCGATGAAGATAAAGACATCCAATTGAGTTGATGTGAACATGGAAGCATCCGATGTGAATATGTCGTACTGACCCCCAACCTGATCACGTTTTAAGGAGGTCCTCATTTAAGAGAAACCTCGAGTAGACTCCTCTTTCGTTAATAGAATAAACTATACTTCATCCTTCGTTCTCCCTGAGAAAGGGAAGTGATCCTTCCTGGTTAAACAGTGAGTTCTCTGTATCTGGAAACACTCCTGGCAGGGAGAGTCACTGTTCTAGGTAAGCAAAAAAGAGGGTTGCGCAAACCATAGATAGTTCGCTGTTGTAGACTTTCTTTCTTGGTTGATCCCTCCCTCCCTCCCCTGAATATATTTCTCGTATTGTGAGTGTATACATCTCGTATTATCTTGGAGATGCTTCCTTCATTTTCGGGATATAGCAGAAAGAATTTAGCCAGAAGTGCAATAGTGACAATTTTGGTTGAAGTTCGTGAATTACTCGGTTGACATGACATCGTTGAAATAATTCATTTGTCACTTAAATACCTTGAGCAATATGCTGTCATGATGTACTTTAATGCTTTTCTAAACTTTTCGAAATTTAATTTTATGAGTTAAAAAGATAGTTTAACAAATGTACGTTGATATCCCAGTCTGTTTCAAAGGCTGTTACTAAATTATGAATATTTGTAATTAATTTGTATCGTTCTTATTCCCATATTTATATTTTTAGAAACTGTTTATAACTATTTATAAATGGAATTATGTTCACATTTAATATTATACATTTTTAGAGACTCATTCGATTAGACTGTTTCAAATAAACTTATTTGAAGTTGTCATTTGCTGAATATTCGTTAAAAAATGTGTCGTATTTGGTATTTTCTGGGGTGACTTGTAACAAAAATTCTCTGAAATTAACAGTCGACTTCTCTTCATGCAGTAGTACATTACGTACAATTATGATCATACATGCATTTTTGAATTTAGACTGACATATTTTTTTTGTGTATTTTGGGACCTTGCGATAATGCTCTAATAAGGCTGTGAACGTATTTGTATTTGGGAAATATAAATAACATCTGATCATAACTATGAAATAAAACTATAAAATTAAATAATAATACCTAAACATATTTTTCCGCCATTTCATTTAAGCTAAATTTTATTCATATTTTACGCAGTTACAATTATAGAAGAAAAAAAATATTATTTATTTTAGAATTAAAATGAACAATATTCGTAAACAAATGAATTAATTATAAATAAAAAATTATGTACTTTAGAAAAAAAATGAAATGCTTTTCTGAAAATAATTATTATATTGTTCATTTGAATAAGAAAATTATAATTTAAGAATTTTAGAATTTAACAATGTTCTTAAATTATAGCTTATTTTCTAAACGGATTTTAAAAATTGTTCAAGTTTTGCCCAATTTTTCTAAAAATAATACATACAGTTAGATATGACAACGAAAAGATTATACAAAATAGGATTCCGCAAACACACGAAACAGTTGAAAATAAATTTTGCTATCTTATCTTCCACATCTCACTGTGGACGTCGGCCTTCCAGGATTCCATTTTCGATCCATTCACTATATAAAATTATTAAGCCTCCATCCAAATGGGATTACTTACATCAGCTGGTCAAAATGGAATCACCCTTTGGTGTTTGTCATTTGGAATTTGATCCCCTTTGACTGGTTAATACTTAACTACAGAAGATCCACATACAGGAGAAGAGAGGAGACAGAGTAAGCCCTTCCAGTTTTGAGAAATGATGAGATTCATGAGATTGGGCCGGGAGTCTATTATAGATATGTGGAAAAAGAAAAGGATGCATTTAGATTTTGTCCCCTCTTAAATTTAGGTAGAGGACACTTGACTGGTGTATGTTATATTAATCCCATCTGATATAAATAAAATATATTTGTTGAAACTTTGCATAATAAACAAAGCAATGATATGAATAAAATAATATAAAATGTTACAAAATTAATTATTTGAAATTACGGAAAGTAGACTTTTGAGTTTATTTCGTTACTAACGGAATCTTTTCTATAAATACATAAAATGTTGTTTATAGATAAGTTTTCTATAAATATTAGAATAGAGATATTAGAATAGAAAATCTATAAACATGTAACGTAAAATAGTTTTAGTTGCCTTCTTTTAAATTCAAATTCATTTAAAATTGACATAATAGAATCTTTGTAAGTTTATTCCAATCGACCGAATTTTCATGGCAGAAACTAGAGGTACACTCACCCAGACACGACAACAAAGGCAACGCCGAACGCCAGAGGCAGACACCGCCTTTGTTTGAGGCGTTCCACGTTGCAGTAAATAATTCAATAAGTTTATTTTCCTTTTTTGCTGGTGGTTTATTTGTAGTCTTTGTAGATCAATGTTTGTGTGTAGTCGTCAAAACCGATTGTCACTATTATATACTCCTCTCCCCCTCCTCCCCCTCCACTTCTTCTTTCTCCTTCGATAAGGCCATCGAAAACGCAGCTGATGCAGCAAAATTGCTCTTACTATGTACGATTTGGTCGCCTCAAGTGCCGCGTAAGCATCGAAAAGAAGTTGCTATATTATAGTGGGTAAACTGCGACAAATTAGCATATCCTCTGAAGTGGCAACAACTTAGAATGTATGTAATTCGGGAATTCAACTTGAATGCGGAGTCAAAACACTTTGACTGTTTCCCTGTTTGCAACTCGGGAACGTTGTTTTCTAACTTTGGGAGGTGCTGAAAAGAAAGAAGTTCGTCTTCTAATAACCGTAACGATTGCCAAAGAATAAAACGAACTGCAACGGAGCCAAACGAGTTTTAAATTAGGGTTATATTGAAAACCACTCGAGAATAAATACGGATATTAGAAACAATAATAAACTTGCATATAAATGGAATCCTTTAGAAGAGACCAATTCAGTCTGTAGTAATGTAACAAATGACGTTAACGTTTCTATTTTTGTGAGAATGATTGAAACTTGTATCCGGCGGCCTTGCAATTAGTTGTTGTTTTCAATAAATTCAAAATAAATTTGTGTAACAATTACTTCTTATGTACATAATTAGAGTCCTGTGCCTTTCTTTCATAAATTGTTACAAATCTAATTAATTACATCTAAAAATAGCAAATGTATTTTTTTAGAAAGAATGTTTTTCTTGCATACCAAATATTAAGAAAGAATGCAGGAAAAAAATAATTTGAACGCGAACAACGAATAAAGTATATATTGTATATAATGATTTTTAAAACCAAATTTCTTTTACATCAAACAAATTCGATTAGTTTTTAAAATATGTTTTTGACAAATAGTTAAATCAATATTTTTTTTTAGATAAAATATCAATAGACCTAGAAAAAGACAGAGATAATAAATCGTAAAATTGATTAAAATTCTTTTTATATATAGTGCAGTTTTGAGAACGTTATCCGGGATATATGTACACTGTTTAATCAAAGTACTTTCGTTTTATATTTTATAATCAGTTTTATCAAGTTAAACGACATTTCCGGAATTGTCTTCAATTCAACAGGGACTAATCAATTAATGGAAAGTTTCAAAATATACAAGGACTATTATTTCGGTGCAGTTGAACTTTCGTATAAAATTAAAATTTTTGTTTTGTTAATAAGTTTGAACAATAATTTTCAAAAATGAATTTGAATAGATTCTCTCTGCGTTTAAATCAACTGTTTGACAGAAGATATTGTTTTAAAATTTCATTTTATAATTTTCTAAATAAAGTACAAAGTAAAAATTTAATAAAAAGTGAAAATATTAAAATAATTAAAACTTTTATATCTTAATATTAAATCTATGAATCTTGAAAATATACAGATATGATTTTTATTAATTTCTAATTAAAAATAAATAAAATCTTGATAAGAGCATTACTTTACAGAAAATATAATATATATCTGTTTGGAGGATTAATGATATCGTTACTATAAATAGGTAAATAATTACTTATTAAAGAATTTACCATAAAAACGAAGATTTGATCAGTAAAATATAACAAGTAATTCAATAAATGAAGTTTTATAACAATTAAAAATAGAATTATTTAAAATTTATTTGATTATATTACCTATATACATATATGATATAACAATAGTTTTTGAAATATTTCAATAATTTTAAATTTTATATTTAATTGATAAATTTATGCAATTTGTATTTTATTTATATCTTTTTTAAATTTTGAGGATGACCTGTTTAGAAAAATTTCAAAAAACGAAAATTAAAATTAATTAATTATAACAAAACCATGAATTCAAAATGGTTAATTTAATTTCGAATTTAAGTACGTTTTTAATTATTTTACAATTTCATAATTTAATTAAATTGCATCGATATATAAATATGAACACAGCTAACATTTTTGAATTCATTAATTCTACACTTTTTCCACCCACATTGAAAAAACAGTCAAATTAATTAATGAGAAAAAGTCTCCCCATTCCAGGAAACTGTTAAACAATCACTTTTCTGCCTCAAATTTAAACCCCCTCATTCTCTAAATTCACATTCGTTCGACTTAAATCCGGGAGAGTAAAACAAAATCAATGCAGTTTGGTTGGCGAGATAAGGGATTAACCACATCTTCTCTCTATCTCTATCTTAGGGGAGCAGTCCCCCTTCGTAATGTCAAATACAAGTTTTTGAGAAACTGTTTTACTTAGTGGTCTATAGTGCTGCGAAACCCTCTAAAGACCTATACTCTGTGGTATTAATGATTGCTCAATAATTTTGATGAAGTAGGTATAAAGAAATAAATGAAAATCATTACTTATTGATTGGTATCTGTTGTAACAAATGGAGCATTTAGAAGGTATCTTATTATTATGCCTATTAATTAATTTATTTTTCACTTGAGAATAAAAGAACTTGTTTGATATAGTGTTAAAACACAAAATGTTTATTAATTTTTTTGAATAACGCTTGAAACTGTCTCATTGAATAAATTTATACTTATTTATTATTGTTTTTGGAACACGAGAAAGGGTAATGTGCAAGTGCTGAAGAGGTTTCTACAACTTATCTATAGTCTATTTCATTATGAAATTCAAATTAATGTGTATTAGACTATGACTGAAACACAGGAGCAATTTGTTTCACGGATTAAAGGATTAAAGAATTAGCTATTTCTGATAACATTGTTCATAATTTGTTTGAGTTAAATATATTGGAACAGCCATCTATAGAGTTTCTACAATGGTTGAGATATTTTTAATGTGATAACGATAACGTTCCGAAGTGTCAATAAAATCATATTTTAATATTAAAATATAATTACAATAATTAATAAAAAACATAATTATATTATCAAACATTGAATGAATTTTTTCCATTTTTATATATTCGGGCACATCATAATTTGTAGTTTGCGTAGTTAATATATAATTATCTACTGATACATATCCTCTTACAGGTATAAATAATGCTTCATCGCTGACCAAATAAAATTAATTCTAACTGAATCATCAAGTCATGGAAGTGGCTCGAAAAAGCGATAGACCTTCCCGGACCGCCAAAGCTAAAGGAAGTTACAACAAACTTTTTTCTAAGAATACTCCCTCACGACGTCCACGTCACGGAGTTCCCAGTCTTTCCACGACGTCCATTTCGATCCAGACTGACAAATGGACGTATCCACAAAATGACGTCTTTGGGAGAGATTGTTCAGGGGCATGGTCCAATGAATTTAAGTAAGAAATTAATTTTGTTTGAAAACTATATTTTTATACTATATATTTGTCCATTTGTCTATTTTTCTATATTAATTAAAAATATTATTATATATTTTTAAGAATTGATAGTATTTTTTTATTAATTAATATTTAATAAACCCTACGATTTTTAACCTAAATAATTTGATATGTTGATAAAGATATTATTATTTTTGTTTTAATTATAATGTATTGATTTTAAATAATATTCGTGGTTGTAAGATAATGTCTAATAATGTTTTCGATACTCATATGCTTAATCTTTTTAATACTTAGGTATATACTTCACTAAAATAAACAAACTATTAAAGAAAAATGCGCTAATAATAAACAATTGCATCAAGTAATGGTCAATATTTTTATAGATTAGAGCATGCATAAAAGTTGTTACTTATTTCCATAGTCAGTTATGAGTAATAAAAACACAACTACCAAAGGACCCAATGAGCAATAGAATGGAAAATTACGTCTAAAATCATCTGCAGTAACATTTTAGAGATCTCAATAATTGATTTCTCCAGAGAATTCAAAGAGCTCAATTCTATATAAGGCAATATTCATAATATACTGATTGATATGTGTCGTCCGAAAAACGTCACTATGGTACTTAAAATGTATTTTATAGTTACACTTCAATGAATGTTTCCATAAAGCTATATGGAAGATTAATGAGCTCAGCTTTATTGAGAATGAATTGACATTGATATGCAATATTGGTGTTGATGTGTTTATGGAGAATAGTTATATATTTTTTAAAAGTATACATTTTATTTAATATTGAAAAAAACTGAAATTTAGGAATTACACATTTTGGTGAAATATTTTATTATTTATGATCAGATTTTGATCATCTGGATTTTATAACACCATCAATTAATCTTTTTTTAACTAAAATTACATTACAGTTTAAGTTTTTCCAACCGCTTTTTAATGTTAGAAGAGAACTTCAAATTTATTAACAAACGTGATGATTCTGTAGTTCTATTACTTGATGCAAGGTATAAAATCGAACAATTGATCTAATTGATCTTAGATATATTCATACATAATTTCATAGATATATTCATAGATAAACTTCTATTTACTATATAGTCTACTATATAATCTATTTACATTGTTAAATATAACATTTTCTACGCAACTCTGGCAAAGATATTCATCTTCATTGTTTCTTAACTATTAACTTAAGAATTAACTATTATACAGAATATGCAAACCATGTAACAGAGTGCATTTTTTTTATTTTCTCTGTTAAAAGGTTAACTAAAATAATACCTATAAACAAGTATGAGAAATCTTTGTTGAAGCTTTATCAAGCAAGAGATTGTTAAGTAAACGAATTTCTGTATGACATATTTCATTAAAATAATTTAATCTAAAACAAATTCTCAAATGAATGGAAAAGGCAGTATTGTCATGGGAATATCTAATTTTCTTATTTGTACAAAAATGGTCAAGTTAACAAGTTATCAGAAATAATACAATACTTTTGCGCAAATACAAAAATCAAATATTTATCATGATGTCATTAAGTCATATTGAAAAGAGATGGATAAATACTTTTGTAAATACTTTGTTGTCAATAAAATTATGACAACAACAATAAATATTATTATAAATAAAAATTATTAAGATCTCTTCCGTTGTCGATTTTTTGAAATTGCACAGTTTTATTTTTTATTGCTAATCTATTCGAACATCTACATTGACAGCGATTATTCTGTACGAGCCGAAAGTCTGCAAAGCCTCTTTTCAATTTCCTCCATTACCTGCACACCACCCTCGGGGGCAGCGCTGGTCCAGGAGGGAGTCAATATGCCTTTCAATGGATCACAGGGGGTCATGGATGGCCGTCTGCCTGATATTGACTACACAACTCATCAAATGGACAATATGGAACACGAAGGTCGTGTCATAATGGAATATTTAGTGAGCATGACTTTTGGTATAAAACAATGTATATAGCAAAATAATTTAAATCATATTTAAAAGTGAAAGCGAATATTTAAATGTATGTTTTATGCTTTTTCAAAAATAATTGTGAATATATAGTTTGAGTTGACACTAAAAATAAAACAGAACAGAAATAGTTCAGAGAAAATTGAACTTTATATATTAATGCAGAAATTAGAGAAATCGTTCACGATTGTTTTATTAAGCTTTTGAGAACAATGAGAAGTTTAGAATTCAAACATTATTGTAAATTGAAACAGTCCAGTCAATTTAACCGCTTTTATGCTTAGGAACTGGATAAATCCATGAATTTCGAGGAAAGGAACAAATACAAATTGATAAATGTTGTAGGTTTTAATATAATTGAACTATTTATAAATTTTTATCAATTATTTAATGTGTTCCAATTATAAGGTACTAAATAATACAGCAAAAGTTAATTATAGAATATATTCAATAAAGCAATATATTATGTATGGTTAAATAGTAATTTAAATAGCAGCGTTTGTATATAAAAAAGAAATATTTTCGGTCTATAAGTGATAATAATTATCATTGTTGCTCAAATATTAAAGGAGCTGTCGACAATTTCTGTAATATTTATGTATAATAAAAGAACTGGAAAGTCTCACAAACTGACCGAGTTTATTTAAACATAGACTTTTGAAGTTTTCTTAGTTTACCGAGTGCAAATATACAGAGTGGATAAAACACGGCCCAGCTCTATGAGGGAGAAAGCCGACCTGGAAATTAGATTTCCTTCAAATTGGGTTGTCTAAATCGAAAGATGGGTGGGTATTAAGCACGGATTTGGTCCCAATTTGCATTCTTTAGTGTATAAATGCATTATTTCCCTTGACCAAAATGCTGAGTATAAAACAGATGATTTGGCGACGCTTCTCAACTGACCCTATATACCCCTCCACCCCTTTTTTCTCTCGTTCTACATTATAATCATAATGGGAAGTTTTCTTGTGTGGCTTCCTCCTTCTTGTTTAAAACTGGTTGAAAGATGAAAAACTTTGCACCAATTGCTTCAAATGTAATCCAGAAAACATAGTGTGAAAATTTAATTGTATATTTATTGATTTGCCAACAAATATAGGCACTATTTGTAAGCGTAGAATCTGGCTTAGCTGATTGATATATTTGGGGAATATAAAAGCCATAATAATATTTTTACATATAAAGCAGACAAAACTTGTTCTTTACTTGTGGAGAAATATTGTCCGTTTAGGATTATTTACTAATGGTTCCTCTATAGCCTTGGAACAAGTCTGTGTTCATTGGATAATTTTAGTATTTGTGAAGTATTTATATTTATATATGTAAGCTCAATTTTCGGCAAACAATGGAAGCATATATTTTCGTATATTGAAAACACAAAAATCAGATTTAGAATATAACACTTTTATTAAATTTGTAATCTTTTATAAAAATGATTATCACTCAATTAAATTAAGAAAATAATTTGTTTAACTTTCAAGTAACATAATTAGTGTAAAAAATATCCAGATAGTACAATGCCTACAATTAATATTTACAAGAGTAGTCTAAACGAACTTACTAGAAAATTTCACAAGAAAAAGAATTAATTGGACTCTAAATCCTCAGAGAATTCTAAAGCTTGTAAAACATTGCGATATTACTTTTTTCAGAAGAATATCACAAAATTGACTATTTTTTTCCAAATAGGTAAATTGGATAAATTCTGTGTAACATTTTAGTTAGACATAAATTATAAAATTCCTTCTTGTTGAAATATACTGTTAGATTAAGAGAAAAAAATCATTCTAAGTTAATGTTATTAGTTTGTTATTTAATTTTTATTAAAAGTCTAAATTGACTTATTAAATCATCAACAAAACTTGATCAACTAGTTTTTAAAAAAAACTACTTAGAACTTGTGATTTATTCCGCAAATATTCACTTAGTAAAATTCTAAATTATAGTTTGTTTACACGAGGAATAGTTCATTTATACATTTAAAATTATTAACACAAACAGACGCTACTTTGATCAATCAAAATTAGTTAAATTATTAAGATTAATGAGTTTATGAAGCAGCACGTAGTCTTACAACATGAACCTTATATTCTCCCAATATCAATAAGCCTACAAATACTTCGCAAAATAAAATTATATATTATTTGCCAAATATAACCGATTAGAAAAGGCAGATTTGATTTTAGTTCGGGAATAATATTTAACTTGGAAGTGATTAATGTTATCATTAAACAAGTCATTCCGACAGTGACAGGCATATTTCATTAACTAACTTGTCGCTCTCTATCTCCTCTTATTCAAACTTATCTCCCCTATATCTTCCTCTTTTCCCCTGCAATCCTCGATCTCAGTATACTTAGTAGTATAACTGAAATATCAGGGAAATGTTTCAATAATAAATTACACATATCAATTAATTTGAGGATATCTGCTTGACTGACAAACTTTAATTAAAATGGTAATACAGGATGACATTAAAAAAACAACTAAATATATATGTATGTATATCATGACCTTTTTTGTTAGGGATTGCTTGATTAAAATAAAAATATATCATTCAATAAAGCATATATGTGTCAGAATGAATAATTTACTCTATAGTCTAATCATTTGGAGAATTTGTTATTTAATGATACATTTTAAATTTATATATTTAATTATATAAATATTTATAAAAAAGGATAAATAGCGAGTAGTTTGATAATAAAATATAGCAATTGTTTAGTTAAAATAAGATAGCACAAGGTGAAAAATTGTCTTGCAATTCAACTTTATAATTTTTTTTTTTATTATTTAAATTAAAAGTAGGAATATAATGGTAATTAATAATAGAGAAATAATTGACATTAGAAGCAATTAAAAATAATTTTATTGTAATATTTGGAACCCTATATATGCAAATAAATTATATAGTCATTTATCAGCTGGGAAGTAAAACTGATGTTTTATTGATGACATAGAAATCGATATATAGTGTAAATAAAAAACCGAAAACTTCTAAATTACAACTTTAAATATATACAAAATACATTTTAAGTGTCTAATAAAATTAGAAATTATATCAAATGTAAAAATAATTATTTCAATATATAAATTATTCCTATTTTTTCTAAACGATGATTTTAGTAAATAAATAAAATTCTTCAACATTGTTTATGTTTTTCAAACAAATTAAACAAATATATAACTTTTATATAACTATATAGTAAACAATCAAATGTGGAAATTTTGGGTTATTTAGATTGACCGATTTATATAATATTTCATTGATACAACGAAAATTAAATGACAATCTTAATATTAAATGTGCACAGATTGACAAGTCGATTTGAATATTTTAATTTAACTAGATTCATTAATTTATATAAAAAACTAATTTATTCATACACTTATACGTATTAATCACTAAATTTTGAATAAGGACACAGTTATCATGTCAAGTTTCTTCCTTCATAGTACGTCACCTTTGAGAAATCCTCGGATAAGGAGAAGCTGGGTCTTCAGTTGACTTATTCGCCGTGTGATGATCTTGAGGGCTACTCGGATGTCTTTGTCGAAAAGGTAAAATATAATTATCTATTCTTTTATGTCTAATGAGGCTATAATGAGGATAACATTTTACGAATATATGATCTTGGTATAGATATTTTTTTAGTGTTTCAAAATTTAAATAGCAAAACTTAGTTTTTGTATGCCTAGTAACATGGCGAAATGGTTGGTGTTTAAATCATTATATAAATGTTGTTTGATTAAATTTATTTCTGTTATAAAATTACTGAGAAAATCCAACAATCAAATTTAAATTTTTTTTTTAAATTTATTCGTTATGAATCAGAAATATTAAATGCAAATTTTAACAATATTATTAATTCACCAGATGAATGTTTTATTATATTAATTAAAATCTTAAATATATATATATATACTAAAAATAATTCAAAATTTATATACAGATCTTTGCAGCCTCTATAACTTGGCACAATACCAAAGTGTTCTTGTCGTCGAAAAACACGACACAGCATTAATAAAATTTCGATTAGTTTAGTTAGCTGTTGCCAAAGAGATTTCCCTTTTTTGACAGGAGAGTGACAAGGCAGTCTGTACATTTTCTTTCTGTCAAATTGCAGAATGTTCTGTTTTTTTAATATGCGTCTTATACAGTGACTATAATACTAATTAGCATAAGAAAATCATACATTAAAAACTTTTAAACGAACGGTTTGAAGTATAGAGGAACATTAGTTGCTCAACAAGGACTATATATACTGGCACACATGTTTCGTGTTGTTATAAAATGGAGGATTTCTCCTCTCATTAAACTATATAGTTGCATCACTGCAGTCAGCTGACCACAGACGTCTAAACGATGGACAGCTTGGAGTCAGTCTATAATATAGAGGATGTCAGTTCCAAAGAATGCAAAAAGCTTTGATGTTTTTTATGTTTTTATGACAAATATTATAAACGCTAAGGCGCCTTTATATATAGCGTGTTTTTTGGCACAACTATTAGGAAAAGGAATTTATAAGAATATATTAAAATACATTCAAAATATAATCAATCTATAAAGAAGATGATTTACCACAAAATATTACAAAACAGGTATAATATATTTTACTATAAATATTTTAATTATTTAATTAACTCGTAAACTAAAAATACGTTGAAATTTCTTATTTAAAAGAAATGTTTTTATTTTTGATATTATAATTTAAAAAAATAACAATAATAACGACAATAATAAATTTTAATTTTCTGAATAATTCTATATAAAATAGTGTATATTTATTTTTAAAACTTCATTAACATAATTCTTGATAAAAAAGAATATATATTATACATTATAGTTGAAAAAATTAGAAAGAGAAAATATTTTATCCGTACTGTATATGAATATTACTCAAATCGACAAACAAACAATTTTTTTTAAATTTTTTTGGGTATATATATATATGATAAATTCTCTTTCAAATATATCAACAAGTTCTGTTTGAGAAATACACTTTTTCGTAGCTATATCGTGAAATTAATCACACACTCGGACTCCATCTGGTTAAAATAAATTATAATGAAAAAAATTTCTCCCCATTCATATTACCTTCCCTATAAAAAGATTTTCGTCATTTGAAATCTGTTAGCCTGCTGAGAAAAGAGGCCATTTATCAAGAAGGCAATATGTCCATTATCGACACGACCTTCCCTTTCACTTCCCTCACCTCTCGGACTAAATCTGGAATCTGACTAAATAAATTAACACAATAATTGTGATAGCATCTGGAATGCATAAGCTGCCCAGTTGATTAGCTCGAGCATGCTAGCTGTACCTCCAGAAAGTTTTGCTTTGCTTGTATATTACAGAGTTATGGGTCGCCGACCGTTTAACCCTTTCTAGGCTTTGGCCCCACAATCGGTGCCATTTCGACAGCTTCCTCATCCATATATGATCCTTGTTAGACAATGTCGACTGTAGAACAAGTATTATAGTATTTGGTGCCAAGTTTAAGAGCTGTCAGTCAAACTGCTAGATTTGACTTCAGGGTACAGTTTAGGAGTTGTGAATGATATATGATAGTGAATGAATGCGGTACTAACCGGCTGAATGATTATGCAAACTGTGTGCTAAGGTTGGGGTGGGGGGGGGGTTAGTGCCAGGCAAATAGTGGGCGGGGCACACAAAACATCTGCTGGCTGTCTGGTGTACCAAGATTGGCAGACAGACAGCTTTAGACAGAACGGATGCTAAATTGACATGATTACATGCTGGTACACATTCAAAGGCCAACGGATATTGAAGTTCGACTCGGCATTGATAAGTTCAGCTTCCTGGTTGACCAAGCTTGTCTCATATGTATTGTCGACATCCGTTGTGTGATTTGATTGGATAGTAATAACTTTCATTGCTCACCTATCCTTTCCTAGCACACTCACTTCTTCCTTGTCCATAGATCGATTTCGAGAGTGTGGCAGGACGCGATGGACGAATCCGAGAGAGGGACCAGATTGTTCAGATGAATGGTCAGGATATCGTCTGCTTCGATCAAGCGTTGACGATGTTGCGAACAGCGGCTCGAAGAATGAATATGCTCCTAGTTCGACCTGGGTTTGAGGTAAGTAGCATGATGTGGATAATTAAAAATATTTCTAAACAGAACGAAAATTATTTTTCTATTCTATTGTTTTGTATTATAAATTAACCAGTTTAAAAAAAAATTATTTATATGATTAATTAAATATTTAATTAATTGTTGATCCAATGTTTGATTTGAAACTTTTGATGATATAAATTTATAATTAAGCTTTTATAAAACTATTTCAATTCCTTTGAAATGTTAACCAGTTCTTAATTTAAAAAATAATGTAATTCTTTGTATATTATACTGCTATACGATAATTATACGACAATATACCCACGCTATAATAAATTCATTTTACTAATATGGCGATTTAATGAATTTATTTTTTCTAATAAATTTAAATGACAATTTTTCGCTAAATTGACTTATTATACCATTCAAAAAAATTTCTTCCGAAATATTTTTTAAATTAGTGTAATGCAATGTTTCAAATGCATCGCTCAGAAAGTGGATATTTTTATTATTTGCTGTTTGTAAAACTTATACCTAATTTACACTTTTAGATTCCCAATATGTACTGCGATATCGATCAATCAGATGAATACTCAGATGCTTCGCTTAGTCAAGATGATCAGGTAGATTACATTTCTATTTATGTTCAATCAAATTACTGTTTTATAAATTAATATATTTATAATTTTGTATGGTGACTGCTGTTTTCACGTCCGTATACATCAAGCCTAAACCATTATTGGTATACATACATACAATATAATATAATATTTATATATAATAATAATAATAGGACTTTATATTTGTAAGTTTCCAAAAACAGGATATTACATTTAAACATATATACGTAAGATATATACAAAATAATAGTTTATCATATAGGTTATTAATAGGTATAGTAATTATTTAAATAGATTGTTTAAGTAAAGTGCAATAAATGAAAAAGTTTTCTGTTCTCTGTTCGTTGATGCATATGGAACATTAATTATAAATCGAGAAATATAGGTTTTGTAATTTTGTTATTTTGTTATTTTGTAAGCTTGTAAAAAAATTTATCAATCAATATTGAAAAAAAGTGTATTAGATACCAATGGAATATAATGTTGTCCGGTTTTTATATACCATATACTTACTGGTCAATAATTTTGCAGGTTTGATCACGTAATATATCAATAACTTCGATGTGTTTAAGTATAATAAAAAAAAAAATTACTCAAAATCATCATTCAAACATTTTTCATAGATGGTATTGAAATGTTTTGTTTAATATTATAGAATATTTTATTTACAAAATTAATTAAAAATATATATATATATAAATGTGTTTTTATCATTAAATGTGGTTATATAAAAATCCTTCCTCATGCACGCTGGTTATAAATCGGTGAGGATAACATAGAATAATGGAAGCCATAATATTTATATATAATAACCATAAAACAGTTTATTAAAGAACGTTCTAACATTACAAAATACAGTAGTGACTGCTGACCCGTGGGTTATGTCAATTAAAGATACCAATCTATTTGACCAATTCAAAGATTGTGTGGGATGTTGAAGCCCACCAGCAGAGCTATTCACAGCGATCAGTACTAGAAGCACTTGTTATATTCATCCAATTCACACGATTTATTTTATATGTACACAATTTGTATGATAATAATTTAGTAGCTGGTCAGTGCTCATCACAAAACGACAATTTGTTCACACCCTTCCCCGGATATAATATAAATACTTGGACGTATGTATATTAGACATTGTTAAGCGTGCACTAAATATAATTATAAAATACATAAACGGTGTATATTTTGGCCACTGAGTATCCGTACAAAATGGCAAGCCTGAAGTTCGTGTGTGCGTATAGACATCAATTTATTAGGTGGTCCACATTGAGTATGTATTAGCGAACATACATTGTACTATTTTTTATCACTTTACAACTATATTTTCACACAAAACCTTTTAAAGTATTACAGGTTAAGCCACATTGATACCGACCTTGAATCGTACAAGTAGGGTGCTTTATTTACAAAGAAAGCCAGAGCAACATTTTGTGTTTGCCGAAAAGTTGTAAATTATTTTCGAACTAGTTGTTTTTATTGAACTTACTTAACTTTACTTTATACTATAACCTTTGTGATCAATAGACGTGAGCAACTGCAGACGTTTTATAAACTCAATCAATTTCAACATAACCACAGAGAGATAATAAACACAACAGGTGCCCCCCCCCATATAACTCCTCCCTGTATATGCAATTATACAAAATGATTTTATATAATTAGGGGGTATAGAAAGCATTTATATACGCGTCTCAAGATTTCATCAAGTTAGTAGCTATATGTACTTGATCATTTTATATCAAGTACGCTATAATGTTTAGATATATACATATGATTCGAGTCATTAAACGGTTTATTACAGGAGAGTGATATTGAATTAGTTTATTAACCTTTGCATTTGATTAGTGCTGGTTATTAAGTACGGCTTGTCTCTATACATTTTTGTTGTTCAAATACATTCAAAATGGCTGGGATTAAAAAAAATAAGGTAGGAAACCTTTAATAAATATTTAAAATAATTTTTCATGAAATATCTCTAAATAAATTTTAAATTATAATAATGCTACATTATTTTTAACCAAAAAATAAATTCTTTAAAGAAAAAGTTCAACATTTTTAAAAGTTAAGATTAAAAAGTTAAAATCAAATGCACCAAAAATACATAATATTTGAAACAAATTTCTTGATTTTTAATTAAAAAATAAATATTGTTAAATTGAAACAACATTATTAGCAAATAATATAATATAGACATATTTATTATAATATTTTAGACGTTTAATTATATAATAAAAATAAATGAATAAAATAGCTGCCAAAAAGTAAAGAATGAAAGAGGTGTATCCTAAAGGTTATTATAGACGTTTATGTGTATCAATGAATACCAAGAGCAGTCATCAGAACCGCCCCCATTTAACTATTTAGTTATAATGACGAGTCAGTTTGCCAGAAGCGATTGATTAGTTTTGATAGTACTTATAGTATTAACACGTTGACACCTTGTCATTCATAGACACATCACCCCATTTCTTATGAATCAGCAGGCATCGTCGATAATAAAACTGTCCTGTTGTCTTTGTTGTACAACTATTTCAACCCGTTCTTCTCCTTCATTCAGAAAGTTACGTTCTCTGGTGCCCAGGAAATCAATACGAGATCTGGATCATCCTCCTACCACAAATCTCACCGCGACATCGAAGCAATCAATCGAGATTTGGAAAGTTTCCAGATGGACGGTAAATTCTCAAGCTGTAGCAATTCAACGACAAGGCAACTCCTGGAAGAATCAGCCATCGCGTCGCCTCTAAATAGCCGACGAAGCAACACTTGCAATCGCTTAGTGCCTCGCATGGGAACCCGTCGGGACTCACTACCGACAACACCGATGTCCAATCTGTCCCTGTTTTCTCAGAACATTCCTTCCTTCCAGTCCCAGCCTATTGACTACAGTCGCCGAAGTGCACAGGTGCCCTGTCCAACGCAGCAGCCCATCACGAACAACAACAACATCAGCAAACCTCGTGTCCCTCCATTCAGTGTTCAAAACGTCCACTACGCCGAGTATGACGTTGAGGAGGGCATTTACGAGCAAATTATCTCTCCCGACGCCGCTGAAAAGGGGATACAAACAGACACCTCCGACTTCCCCTTTTATTCGGTGCCTACTCAAACAGACAGTTACGCTTCCCCAGCGGGGGGAGCATATTCCTCTGATGAACAGAACTACGCCCCCCTCTACCTTCCCCTCCCCCTCTCCGGTGGTCCGATGGCCGGATGTCCGGAATCTCCGTCTGCCGGCGATATTTATGACCGCTATTCGGTGATGTACACGACCCCGGTTAACCTTGAGCACACGATCCGTTTACAGCAACAGCTATTTGAGTGCCAGCTTCGTCAGCAACAGTCACCGGCAGTGCCCGTGTCCTCCACACTGGATCAGGGCACCGATGGGGATGGCAGTGGTGGCGATGGAGTCAACAGTAGTCTGGAAAGAAATGCCGAAACTCTTCGATCTAGTGAAAAGGAGCAGTCAAGAAAGACTTCTGTTAATTTGACTGGACCTAAGATGGAATGGGTAGTCAAACGTAGGCCTGATGGTTCCCGTTATGTTACTCGAAGACCTGTTGGGTAAGTTAGTTTTGAAAATAATTATTATGTAGGATAAATTGGGAAAAAAATACAAAAATACATACTCTTAATAAATTATACAACTGATTAAAAATAGGAAGTATAAAAATGAAATGTATTAAAAAAACTGTGTTTTATTAAAATCTTTTTGTAAAGTGTAGACTTGTAAGTATTTTATGATATTAAAAGGATTTAAACAGATTTCAGCATATATTTCCTTTTTTAAATTTTTTCTAATCTGTTTTCAACAATTAATCTACGAACGGAACTATAATTGATATTAAGAATTGCCTGACTTGTTTTGTTTCTTAGTTTAAATATATTTTGGATTAATATGATTATTATTTAATGATTGAAAACCACTTGAAAAATTAAAAATATTTATTGATAAAATAAAATAAGACACCCGAGATTTCGTGAAAGAAATTAAATATTGAAACTGCATAGCTTAGAAAATTCTTTTCAATTATTGCCCACATTTTATGTCGGTGAAAGTGGTCGGACCCTATCTACTCAAGTCCGCCATTCTTAAATGTATAACATTAATAATGTCTTAGCTGTCCATTGTATGAATAAAAGACACTCTATCAATTTTGATTTGTCTTCTATTATTCACCAATCTAATAACAATAAAATCAGACGTGTGGTTGAAGCAGCTTTAATTAATTTTCAAAATAACGAATGTAATAATCTGAATTCGGATTTTTTCAATATTAATCGTAATATATCAAATTTAAAAGTTTATAAAGTTATCTTTTATCCATTTTGTATATAAATATTGACCATCTCTTTCTGTATAATTTCTTTCTCGTGTGTCTATTTTATTTTATTAATAAATATTTTTAATTAATCGTGATTTGGACACATACTTTTCCAAACTTTTGATTATCTTGTTCAAGATTATTAATAATATACTACTAAAGATATATAAGTAGTAAAAAAGTTTTCTATGAATAATTTATACTTTAATAATATCTGTACATTTTATTTCTTCTAGCAGTAGACTTTTACGAGAACGATCTCGACATGTGTCTCACGAAGAGTCGAGCACAGCAGCGTCTCTACACGGAAAAAGCAGTGATCAGAATCTTGTGACAATTCCAGGCAATAACCGCTGTACTAAATCACGTGATCACCACAATACTTCTCGTCAAACAAACCGAGCTGGCCACATAGAAGACAACAGTGGATTGCGTGTGCCCACGGTTTTGAATTCCAGAACACGATCCCCTTCCTCAAAGCAGAAGGAAGAACTTTTATATCAGGATAATCTACAAAGGACTTCCCCTGTCAATCAACTCTTATCTGTTACTATAATTTAGTCGATATATAAACTTTAAAAACAATAATTCTTTTGCTAACTATTCAATGAGCTTTACAGATACTATTTCGTAAATTATATTAAAACTTTTTGTTTTTATTCTAATTTTTAATTATTTTTCTAATCTTTAATTCCAAATATTGATATATTCTATATAATTCAATTTGCAATGTAAATTTTCAATGTATACATGCATTTTAACAAATCATTATTTGTAATCCTATTCTGTATTTATGTATATATAAACTATTTTGTATACTCTATTCAAGATTTAATAAATACGATTTTGCATTTAGATAAAAAAATTATATTTGAGTATAATTTATACATTTTTGCATATAGAAAGTGTGGAAAATAATATTATTTAGGAGAAAGGAGAATTAACAAATTAGCATTAAGTAGAAATCTCAAATATAACTTATACGTCACATCAATCCTTTTCTAGAATGTTTTAATTTTGTTAAGATAATGAAAAAAGTTTTCTTTCTTCAATTTCTTCGCATTCGGGTGCACATCTGAGGATCTATTTCAATTAAATGTTTCAACTTGTTTTATGTTTAATAAGCCAATTTTTAATAAAAAAAATATTATTTTTAGTTATCTGAAAAGATTTTAATAATTTATATTTATATTAGAAAATAATAAATCAACGTAAAACAAGTTTTATGTAAATTTTTATATACCGTATATACTCGAATAATCGCCGGGACGTTTATTATCAGCGAAATTATTTTGACCTGGCTATATTATTCAAGGCCCGGCGATTGTTCTAAATAAAGCTTTTCCAAAGAAGCTTAAAAAAATCTTTAGGTCCTTCTCCCGAAAAAGCTGAATGCACCCTCAATGTTTTGTTTATGATTATGTATTTTATTTCAATATGGTTATATAAATATATATTGAAAGAAAAGTTCATAAATAATTATGTTTGTACTATAAAATATGAAGAATTTCGTATATAATATACAATATTACAATATTATAACATTTTTTCGACTATTAAAGGTATATTAATTATAAGAATGATCTATATATGTTACTAATTTTTTTCAATAATTTCGACTGTGCTGCCACTAATAAAAACTTATATAGATACAAAAGGCAAATTGTGTTTTTATATCAATTATACTTTACAACACACAGTTTATCATTCTCAATATTTATGAAAGAAATACAACCTTGAAATTCTCCGTTTTCAATTGAAATAACGCTGAGATACGCAATTATACAGTTGTCAAATGAATTTTTTTCGAGCCACTTAAAATCAGGATAACAATATAAAACATATGTAGGTATTGAAAGTATGTAAATATCTAAATATCTGAAGTATGTAAATATATGTAGGTGATAAAATTTACCTATAATAAAATCGTGCGTAATGCTGTAATGTCAATTATTTTTTAAAGAAAGATCATGCATGTTCTGTAAATTCTGTCAACAACTATATATATTCGATTTTTGTATATTATACATTTTAACAATAAAATAATTAAACCAGTTAAAAATATCGAGTTTTATTTTTGAATGTCAAAATCAGAAATACATCAGTCTTCTTCTACTATTTTTCGGAGATAATAAGATTCTGCTGGTCTGGTGGATTTGTATTCAAACTTCGTTTTTTTATGACATCCAGAAAAAATACTTCGATTCTAAAAATAAATATTGACCACTCTAATCATCATATAGTTCTCTATATATGAATATGGAAATACTAATATAATAATTTATATATATAATGCTTTCACAAATGATTTATAAGTTTGTCCTTATTATAATATTTCAGAATCGTATTTTACTAAAATCATTAACAATACTCGTAATATTAACAAAAAATTTGTAATATCGATTTTTGATATATATGATTTGAATGAACTCTTTTTTTTAATTAACATAAAATAATTCTACTTGAATATTACTTAAAAGTAGTAGCTATAATAAATATGTAATAAAAGTAATATAGTGTTATAGTGTAATACAACTATTATAGTTTAATAATTAGTGAAAATATAAATCAAAATTAATTTTTTCATCTTGATATTTTGAAAATATGGTATTATAATATCCTGATTATATGGGACAATTATTTATACGTAAATGACAAAAAATATTAAAATTATTTTTTATCCAACAAATTTAATACCGCCAATGATAAAATTCTAATAACAAGCAATTACATACAAACAAAACTATTTTTTGTTTGCAGAAAGTTCGTGTGGAACCCATTTTGTATGAAACCAGATTCTTTCGAGATCTTTTGAAATTAATATTTGAACCATATTTTTATTAATTCTTATATATATTCTTGTTAATTAAAGATGGGCCCAATTAAATTTAACACAATAGCTATGTTTTGCTTTCTAAGGCAATTCTAAGGATTTTTTTTAAGGATGCATAGAAATTGTAGAACAGTAATTTTATAAAAGTTGTATCACCGGGGTATCATTAGTTATATAACTATATTATATTAAAATATTTAAAACAATTCCAAGAACTTTTTTATCACCCAGTACATATAAAGTACGGCAACACAAAAGGCGTAATTAAATTTGTTATGTATTAAGTGGAGAAACGCGCGGTTCCAGAGACTTTTTAAGTGGAACTACAATAGTAGTATGAGACAGTGAGGTATAAGACAACACATCCCCACCTGCCGCCTTCCCCTCTCCCCTTTTCGACTATTATATTTATAATATATTTAACTAAGATCAGACGAAGAGTAATGGAAGTCACGATTCTTGTACTGGCTCCTGGAACCGAAGGCAGACAAAGTATCTATCAGGGACAAATCATGTTTGGCCCTTTCTCTAACTTAAACCTTTGGTAAATATTTGTATTTAAATTTTACTAGATTTCATATTTATGAATTATAAAAAAACTCAACTAAAATATATGAATTTTAATTACTTAATTTCCCCCTGTAATTTAGTAGTTTTTTAATGTAGTATATTTTTGTGAGTTTTGCAATAGTTTAAAGATTTAACTCTCTGTTCCAGATTTTTAAAAATATTTATAATTACCCGTATAATTCCGTTTTTTTTAAAAAAATACTGAAGAGCTAGATCTTCTGTTATCAATATATTTATATTTAGTTCTTTCGTATATAAAATTCTTACACTGAGCTTTCACACATTACTTCTATTGGAAGGCGTTGAGTAAAGAAATTCGGTACATTATTTAAAGAAAACTTTTACAAAATCGATAATCAAAAAAGATCATTAAACAAAATAATTCTTGAATTTCTCAACAAAATAAATTTTGCAACTGTTGCTTTCACTAACTAAATATTCAAATTAATATTCATTGATATATCAAACAGTAAAATATAATATTATTTAAGACATTATATTATTTATAATATTTCATTATACATACTCCGATAATTATCATATAAATAGAAAAACAAATTATTCTAACTGTGTAATTACTTGAATTAATCAATATATTTCTATCTCTATCGTCTATATTGTAAATATTTGATTTGTATAATTTGACTTCTCTATTGACAAAGATGATAAATATGAGAAAATCAGAGAGAAAGAGTTCTCTCAATTTTTAATCAATTAAGAAATTTAATACAAACCAAGCAAACACTGTATAAAAAATTAGTAAAAGCCAAAACCAAAATTAAAGTCAATTTTGCAGTTTTCAATCCAAAAACTAAAGAGTTATTTGTGGGTTTTTATTCTAAAAAGAAACTCCATTCTGGAAGATCCTCCATATAATTTAATTTTTCAAATTATCCAGTTTATTTCTTTGTATTAAATTTTGTTGTGTTATCATCGTAATTTTATTTTTGAAAAAGAAATATAATACGGTTATACAGTAGAATTTATAAAAAAACATAGCAAATGATATAAATTTTTTAATTAATTTTATTGACACTAACTTAAAATGGTGTGAACAAACATTTCAATCAGTTGTTAAGTTTAGAAATTTAAACAACATTTAAATTTATAGGTTTTCAAGTAATATTTATTTTAAGGTTTAGATTTAGGATTGGTAATTATATTCCACACTTAATAAATCTATTCTAAAAAAAAAATTCTTGTTTAAATCTGTAAAATAATTTTAAAAAAACTGATTCTACTTTAAATATTAATAAAGATTAGAAAAGAAAATCCAAAAAAAAAGTAATAATTTAATTTTAATTTCGTTAAAAATTTGTTATTGAACATTTAACAAATTAATTTCAAATAGTCCAATCGGATTCGTTCGCAGTATTTCGTACTCCTACAGATCTTTTTGAAACGCTAATTCATAAATTAATCATAAAACATCATAAAATATTAAATAAATTAATATTAAAATTAAAATTGAATATTCTACGTTTTAAAATTTTATATCGTTAATTTATACTATATAAGTAAAAACCAAAACCCGTACTTTTGATTCAAAATTTAAATTACACGTTACAAGTAATAACTAGCCTGTAACTTGCATAATCATACTTTTTGTAGGAACATAGAAAGGAACATTTCCCAACTATGCAAAATTGGTCAGTTAAACGTTATTGCATTATTGCGAATTAAGAAAAATATCAATATTATTTGACTTTATCCTATACCCACGTGGAATCAAGCCGCAAACAGCGATCAGTTAAACAATCAAGTTTAAAGAGACAGCAATCTTCTTCGGATTGCAAAATATGGTGCGATGTACAAAATCGTCTCATAAGATATGAAGGACGTGATTATTGATTACTTAGAGGCAAAGCAAGACAACAATGACTTAAAAAGAAATTCAATGATAATTAACTCTTAATTCATTTTCCCAAAAAGTTTCAAATTTCTCACCAAACTATTAGCCAGTGAATTGACGGAGAAATAATTACTTTGAAGTGGTTTCGAATCTGATCCGGTGGAACACACCAGACGTAAATATGTGCAAAGGCTCGTTGAGGAAGGAGTTCGTGGTCATCTACTTCTTTTTGAAGACGGAGGATGGGCCCGGCGCGGAAAACCTGCAGTTCGTGTCATCGAAGGTCAACGAGGAAGGATCTTGACTATCAGTTTGCAATCTCACTGATATCTAAGGCCATAAATGCGCATTTGTCTTCGAGATTTTTACTGAGGTGTCAGAGTTTCTTTCCCAGCTCACACAGATCCGCCGGATATCAAGCATTACGTCCACAACATCAAGCGTTCACCGAAATACAGTCCATCTCGTAGAATTCGGATTCTCAAAGAAATTGTTGAAACTTGAGTATACTTGAGATTACCCAACAAAAAGGCCAACAATGGTTTCAACACATACTATATGTTGATCCTCACCATTATATGTTTGAAAGGATACTATTTGGCGTATTTTTGAATATATTGTGAAACATTGAATGTCTTAACTTTTACATGTTAGTTTTCTTTAGCAACTATATCAAATTTCAATTTTTGTAATTTTGTGCTTTAATAAATCAAACCTTTAAGAGTCTTGTTTTAAAAGCTTTGGTCTTTGCTTATAAGGTTATGTATAAGTCCAATAAGTCGATATATAGTTCAATATTTGTGAAACGAAAATGAATTTACTTTTACGAAGTGGAATTTACTTTTGTATAAAGAGAAATAGCCGTATACGAAATAGAGTGAACTGATTTTTGAACACTATTTTTTGATGCTGTTATGATCAAGGAACCACACTCGTACAAAAAAATTTACTTTTTATAAAATAGAACATGAAAACCAATAGTAATTATCTGCATTTTCTAAAAATATTTTTAAAAATATTAAATGCCTCAAATTTCTGGGATAACCTGTATGACTTGAGGGAGAAAAACATTTCCTTCTTCTGTAATGTCGGCCTTGTTTATTTTTGATTTTACAGTTTTCAATATTTATTCAAAGGATATTTTAATTGATTTTCAAGAATATAATTTCTTTGTGATTAATCAATTCAACAAAAAGTTGACTTACATCACGCGCATTTATGTGTATGCTTCGAGCCCTTTCCTATCGTATTTAATTTTGTACAATTTATTATCAATCTTCTGTGGAAAACAGAATGTCCATTGTATGAGCCCAATACAGAAAATAGAGATAAAAGACAATTGATTAATATAGGTTGATAATTCGAATAATTCATTTGTTCTATCCTACAATCTGTTTGCAATCAAATCGTGAATCTTGTCTTCAACTATTGAAAATATGATTTAACTTGAAAGCGATTTTGCCGACAATATCTTTCATTTTTGATTTTTAAATGAAGTTGGAACTTTTCGTATTAATGTTTTGAGGACAATGACTTATATCTTTTTTCAAACGCAATAAAACTATTTCGTATTTGGAATATAAATGCTTACAACTTGAATGTGTCTTTTTAAAATATCTCAGTAAAACCTTTTAAAAGAATACCACAAAAATAGGGAAAATATAATTTTGTTTAAATAATTAGGACGAGAGTGTCCTTTGAGAATGAATTTTGAGTTTTTCCTTTTAAAAATATTTTCTTTAAGTGTTTTTTAAATTTTAATTTGGTGAAATATTTAGTTTTATTTTGGAAGCCTAAAAGTGAATATTTTCCGCTAATAACTTTAATATTTTACAATAAAAATTCAAAAATAACATATTTTTGTTATAAATTTTTATATGTTTATCTGTAATTTTTACTCACTTGAAGAACTATTAAAAATATTTATTCGTAAGAATTATACATTATAAATATATTTATTTTATTATATTATATATCGCAATCGTTTAGATAAAATTTAAAACTTAAAATTGGGTATGAGTGTTGAATAAATGAATAAATATCAATTATATCTAATTAAGAAATTATGTCAAACTTTTGAGATGGTCTGTTTGTTTCTTCGATTGGAAAACATACCAGAATATGTCTGTAATTTACACAACTATTAAAGCTATTAATAAAATTAAAAATGGATATTTTACAAAGAAAAAAATTTTCATTTTGGGAAAGCATTTGAAACTTAGATTTATTGTGAGATTAATAATATTAAAAAAACAGCTTACGTAAGTAATAAGTAATTAATTACGTAATAAGTAATTACGTCATTAAGATAAACTTCATTATTAATTATTTTAGTTATTTGTTGACTCGTAAAAATCAAATGAAATCTTTTAATAAATGTCCTTAAATAATTTTTAGAAAAATTATAAAACTACGTTAATGGTTAAACAATATTCAAAATCAATAAGTAATTACGTCATTAAGATAAACTTCATTATTAATTATTTTAGTTATTTGTTGACTCGTAAAAATCAAATGAAATCTTTTAATAAATGTCCTTAAATAATTTTTAGAAAAATTATAAAACTACGTTAATGGTTAAACAATATTCAAAATCAATTTTAGCCAAAATACACATTTTAAATTTCTGTGATTTTTGAGAAATGTATTTATAGAATTAGTCTAGTAATACAGGGTATCAGCCAGAATTCACTGTCACATAGACAATATATATTAAATACAAAATATATAGCATTTATTTTTAAATAATACTGTTCTAATAATATTACAACTTGAGCAAGAGTAACAAAGTATTTTTTCAAGTTTACTAAGAATTAAAATATTAAAGATCTAACTGATGCTCCTTCAATTCGATACTCTTAAAATGTTGTAAAATTTCGATTGTAAATTTTGTCTAGCCACTCATTCGGAGACTGGTAGAATTCTTGTTCTATAACTTCTTTTATATCGTCGGCGATCTTGGTCTTCATGACATGTCCTTGTATTGAGTATAGAGAATTATCTCTCGAAGTGAGATCAGGACCTCTGGGTGTGTAGGCCAAGGAGTTTTCCGAATTTTCCTACTTATTGATCCTCAAAAGTGGCATTCGGAAATTATCGAATCGCTAAAGCAGTATGGGCAGGCGTCCTATCCTGATGGAAATGCGAAGACAGTGATATGTCTCCTTCCTGTATATAGATTTGGGATGAATTCGTCTCGAATCATTGAACATAATGGCCCATTAAGATAATGTTCAGAATTGAGAGCCCAAACCACAACCTCCGTAGGATGTTGACGAATTTGCTCATACAAGTAAGGATTCTGATTTGACAGAAACACATTCTTTATAGCTAGTAATGGACCAAGTTTCAAATGGCCCCGTCAATTCCATATATAACATGTAAATTCTCTAGATAATCAAGAAAATTTTAAATCTAATATACGAAAATAACTGCTTTATGATGCATTTTGAATGCATATAATATATTACCAATATATAAAGACATGTATATGGAGTTCTAAATACATCACTATCTCTTTTTTGAAAGAGTTTATCAATGCAGAAATGAAGTACATTGCTCTCAATTATTAAATTTAGTTATTTCAAAAAACTTTTATTATAAATTAAATAAATGTTACGATATTTTTAAAAGAATAAAAATCTGAACCAATAAAAAAAGATTTCATCAGAGTTGCAATTTCATTGGAATTATAATAACAATTGAATTCGTTTTGATTAGTCAAAAGAAAATATTTAATAATAACCTCATCCCAATATATAAAAGCAAATTTATTGTAAATATATCAATGTAAAGAAATTTGTATTTTAAATATAATATGAATGAGTCTTCGGCTTGGCCATATATTGATAGTCCTTGGGATTTGTTCAGAGATTGTCAAGCTTCAGTAGTCGATGAATCAAAACGAGTATTTTGTGTTCTATCTACAATGCTTGGCTTCATCTCGATATATATATTCCCGATCTTT
>JAUZNC010000119.1:20599-88661 GCA_034780395.1 Vannuccia rotundouncinata | reverse complement strand
TATATTACAATTATTATATATTTTATTAAGTATACGATAAAATGGTGTCTTTTTAATTTTATAAGCAACATTTTAAAATTAACATTTACAATTTTATAATAGATAATATTAATTATTTTATTTTATTATAATACTATTTTCATTATTTTAACACATTTAAAACAGTTTCCCTATACATAGTATTATTTAGAGCAGAATTAATATAGATCTTGTTAAGTGTTTTAACTATGTTGTATACTATAGTACTTAATTAGTATAGCTTATATTTTCGGGAGATATTTTGTCAGCATTTAATATTTGTAGAATAAAACATCAATTATTTTGTTGAATACATTAAAATAATAGTTTATCCCTGAAAATTTTGTAATTATTACAAAAAAATGATATATGTATATTAAATAAAAGTCAAAGTATTAATCTTCAGAAGTTTTGATAAATATGAATAAGATTGCTCTTACCATCAGGGTTGCACATTCTTACTGTTGTAGCATAAGGTTGAGATCTCTTGACCCACAATCTTCGACAAAGTTGACACCGAAGAAATACAAGAGTAACAATGAGAATCAGCGATATTATTAGCGTTGTCACGATCATGCAGATCATTATGATCAAATCCTTTTCAACGTGACGGTTGTTGAATTTATGGTAGAGCGATCGAGTTTGAACATTGACGTCGAGAACACAAGTGTTTACTTTTGGTGGATTCCCTTGATCTGTCACCTTGAGAAAGAGTTTGTGCAAATAAACAGCCTCATTGGGTAACGGTTTGGCGAGGTAGAGCTCTCCACTCTTAGAATCTAGATCAAAGTAATCTTTGTCATTTCCACTTACAATATAGTAGAGTAATTCCCCGTTTGGGCCCTCGTCAAGGTCAGAAGCTTGAACTTGAGTGATTTTATGTCCAACCGCTTCTTCTTGGGACATGTTTACGGACTTTTTGGAACCTCGAGGAAAGACCCAGCTGGGTGTCTGATCATTTATGTCTTTAATGTGGATGAGAACGTCAACAGAACTTGATCTGGGTGGCTGTCCGTGGTCCCTGGCCACTACCTGAAAGGTGATCACAGGGGTTCGTTCGCGGTCGATCTTGTCGCTCGTTGTGTAGATCTCTCCCGAGTCGGTAATCTTGAAGTAGCTGTCCGTGGACTTGAATCCGGGATTGTGTTTGAGAGAATAGCTGACGAGATGGTTTCTACGAGAGATATCATCGTCGTGGGCTACCACGTTGCCAACACGGAAATGGCCACGAGATTCCTCGACACTGAACTCATAAGAATTCTGCTCAAATCTTGGCGCACAGTCGTTGACATCCAAAATTGTGACCAGAACTGTTGCTGTTGCCGTGTTGATTTGTCGTCTTCCCAACGGATTATTTTTGTGTCTCTGTTTATTGTTTGTAGGAACAATTATGGCGTCGATTGCATATACAGTTATGTTGACTTGATTAGTCTGTTCCCTGTCGAACACAATTCGCGTTTGAATGGATCCCTTGAGTGTGTCAATACTGAAGGCCGTGTCCGAAAATCTGTCCAGTGAGTAGCGAATCTGCGTTTCCTCCCTCGAGTCTTCGTCCGAGACTGACACTTTTGTAAACACAGTTCCGGGGGGTGCCCCCTCCTTTAAGGTAGCGTGATAGAAAGGTTTCGAGAACCTGGGGGGGGAATCATTCTCGTCTTTAATATTTACCAGTAATGATGTGGTTGTTGACTTTGGAGGGTTTCCATTGTCGGAGCATTCGATATTGACAAAGTATGATTTTGTCCTCTCACGATCAAATGATACAATTGTCACCAACTTAAACTGGTTTCTTGCTCCCTCATACAATGAGCTAATAATAAAAATAGGGTTGTTTGTCTGACACCTCATTTCATCCTTTTGATTCCGATCATCCGGATCAGAAACTTTAAAGGTTGCAATTAGTTGGTTTGCCTTTTGGTTTTCCCTAATCCAAATGGCACCGTCGCGCTTCATAAGATGAGATTGGACTGTAATCTGAGGAGAATTGTCATTTTGGTTTCGAACATTAACAGTTAGAGTTGTCTCTGTAACATGTTTGCCGTCAGTCACAGCGACGGGAATTTTAAAAGGTTTCCAAGATTTTTCATAATCCAAGTACTCTCGAAGAAAAACTTCCCCAGTTCGTTCGTCAATATGGAAGGTCTTCGAAACAATACTTGTAACTGAAGATCCCATTTTGTAGCGCAGACGTTGACTGTCAGTTGGATCAGGATCACTTGCGACGACCTGGTATATTTTTGAATTAATTGGCAGATTTTCATCCACAGTTATGGTTGGATTTTCCATTTCAAATTGGGGCTTTTGATCGTTGATATCGGTTATTGAGATATTCAACCTCACATGTCCGGTCAGTGCGGGATTTCCACCATCCACAGCTGATATCAAAACTTGATAAAATGACTGGATTTCACGATCCAATTCCTTTTCTATCACAAACCAAAGAACAAACTGCTTGGCCTCGTTCCACTTATTTTCAATCAGTTCTGGCCGCAAGCTAAATATACTCTGGGAGTTTGACACCAGCATGTATCGATCGGTGGTATTTTGTGGACCTTGGTCTGGATCGAATGCAGTTGGTAGCTTGAATTTAGTTTGTACGGGTGTGTGCTCGGGAATTTCAAGAGAAATGTAGGGATCAGACCATTTTGGAGAATTGTCGTTAATGTCGGTTATATGGAACTCCACTTCAATGAAATTCTGACTTTCAGAGCCTTGGGCTTTCCCGTTGATGACAAGAGCCGTCAAGGAGCATTTCGAAGGATCAGATGCACAGCAAGTGTTATCGTCTAAACACAATGCTTCTCTGTCGATTCGTGACTTCACTGAAATGTCGCTTGTGGACCCATCAATGGAGAAATAACGATTTTTTCCCATAAATTGATATTCAAAACCTTCGAGGTCAGTGTTCAACAATTTTCCGGCGGTCAAAAGGCGCGATTGCAAATTACCAACTAGGGTGTGGTTTGCCGATTCTTCAGTAATGGTGAAGTCCACCTCAACCTTTCGAGAAACCGTCATCCCGATAAGGCAAATATGAAAAGTAACCCAAGAAATGGAATGCTTGTATTCACACATTTTTACAAAAATGGAATCAATTTCCTAACATTTGGAATAAAGGTGATTTTCAGGAATATATTAGTCCAATTATTAATTGAAAAAATAATTTGTAACACAAGGCAGAGATTGAAAATCCACTTTCTTTATCCAAATGATTGTTTTAGAAGAAATAAATCAGTGAAATGAAAGCGTATAAACATTTCTTAAATATATTTTATTATGCGCTTGTAAGTCAAATGTCAATTTGCCTTTTGAATCTTTTTACTCTGGATTTGCTAAGAACATTTTACTGCCAGTTTCTGATTGGTTGATAAAATTTTAGTATTTACAATGGTTTATCTAATTATAAATGTGTATTCATTTGGTAATATTAATATATACTAAAAATATAAAGGTTATAATATGCAATTTAACATTATTCCTATCTGAAATATATTCTTAATAAAGTTTAAAATATTTTGTTTCGCAACAATAAAACATGAACATTACAAAATAAATTTATCTTGGTTGATACCTATACTAAATTTTACTTTTCTATATAGCCTAAAAACATTTTTCTTGGAGAGAAAAGAAATCTTACTCAACACATGCAAACGAAATATGTATAGGTACAAAACGTTTATATCATAAACGTGTCTCAAATTATAGAATTTTACGAAGAAAATAAATTTTAGAACTAACTAAAACACTCGTGAAACTCTAGATAATGACCGAGGTTGCTTTGTTATACAGCGAGTGGACATCTTTCGAATATCTTGTTTCTTTGAAAAACGCGCTAATTCTAAAAATCTATTTGAACTTCAATACAACAATCACAGGGTACTATGCTTTACTATGCATAACAAGTTCGGGGTATAGGGTTGCTTCGTGTTTCCATGTAAAGAAGATATAAGCGCGCGATATTCGATGATGGATTAGAATCCTCCATTATACGCCTCAATTGCTTATCCGAGACCTCACATTTCATCACGGATTCAGACACAATAAAGAAAACTTATGCTCAAAACTTTTCCAGATTTATGCACAGCAAAATTAGAGCTGCAGTAAGATGCAGGCGATAAAGGGAGTTATAGTGAACACGTTCTGACATTTAAAGTAAAGATTGAATTTTTCACTATAAATATATTTCTTTTACTGTGATAATTACAAAGGCTGTAAACTCGTGATAATAATACTTTTGAACGAAAGAGTACAAGACTCAAGTGTATAAAATTATAATTGTTTGTGATATAATGACTAAATCAATAATTTTAAAATAAATAACGCCTCGCCATTGCCGGAGTTTGGATTATGAAAAC
Organism: Vannuccia rotundouncinata; assembly: GCA_034780395.1. Lineage (NCBI taxonomy): Eukaryota > Metazoa > Platyhelminthes > Proseriata > Coelogynoporidae > Vannuccia > Vannuccia rotundouncinata. The sequence continues at coordinate 84,288 of JAUZNC010000119.1, read as the reverse complement.
ATTTCCCGATTCTTGTTTTATTTAAGTCCATTCTTATGCCACCTGATATATAATATAATTCATTACCAAATACATATTTCTAATTATTATTACAATATCAGTATTTAACATAATTTTAAACATAATGAAATTCCATTATGAATTCTTGGAGAAACAGATTTCACCCATATCCACTTTTTAAAATTGCGCCCCGTTATACATGACGCTCCCAATCCCCTTTTTAAATAGTTAGGGACGGCGCTGATACTATTATACCATTCAAAAAAATATCTACAAGATTCACTATTTTTAATGTTTATTTCAATTGTATGATAGTTTAATATACATTTCTCTTACATTCTATTCACTTTCTACCATATACCTACTATAAGTATAAATAAAATGTATTCAAACTTCTCATACAAATGGACCAAGATTACTTCCTCTTGTATTCTTTTCAAATGTTAAATATACTTCTGTTGTTCTTTTATTAATGTTTATTGCTGTTATAGTATTACTTTTATTGCTATCTATCCTTCTATCTAATTATCCAATTTTTAGTGCAAACTTTTTGAAGCAGTAATCAATATTAACGTATTAAATATTAATATATTGGACGTATTTTAGAAAATAGACGGCTTCATTTTACAAGCTTGTGCGAGCCAAAATCAAATTATATGATTTAAAATTCTTGTAAAACCGGCTGGAATTTTATAGTTTATATAGGCTTATATTATTTCACTGAATTATTTAATGATGTCACCACCCAACATATCGCTGCTTTTATATATTCTAATCAGAGTTATTTTAAAATTCATGATTATATACGGCTAGTATAATAGTTTTTGTAGACAAAATATCTCATGCATGTGTAATAAAACTTAAACATAATTAATTAATTATCAACGTTGAAACCATAATTATGTGAGTATATATATATGGATATAATATAACAAAAATTCCTACCGTGTAAAAATATAATAATATTATTTTATAATAATATAATAATATTATTTTATAATAATATATTATATAATACAAATGTATGTATCTTTTGCTGTGGCTATACTGTGGAAAATATTCTATATATATTTCAAACTCATTTTGGTGTTTTCTTATATTTTGTTTTGAATTATTTAATGCTCTAATAATTGATTAGGTAATTTTTTGTTTTCTTATAGAGGAGTGAAATAATCGTATATATATATACAAATAGGCAAAGTGTTCATAATTTTAATTTATTCCAATATATTTTCTATATACTAAATTTTAAATATGTTACCATATTATTATTTCATATAATCATTAAACTAAAAATCAATAGGCTTTCTTCTTTATAGATTTGGGATTATTTGTATATGGCTATTTTCTCCTAAAACTCGCTAAAATGTCGTCCTAATAGGATATCAATATCAAGTCTTGTTCGCCTCGGAAATTAGCAGCTTGCAACTATCCTCATGAACTTATCTATCTATACCCTAACGCGTCGCTTAGTCTTCATATTCATACACCTATTATTGATAATATATCCATCCTGATAAAGGTCAAGCTAATCCTAGTCACAAAAAGTCATCCCCGTTTCAGGGGGATTTACATCCTTGAGGTTGTATAAGTGTGGCATATATTATAGATGAGACTGGAAGAAACATGAGGGTTTCAAGAAGTGTGTCAAGTGCGGTGTGGTAGCTCCTTTTCTATAGCTGGAACTTCGTGTCAAAATTGCATTGTGGACGAATATATAGAACGTGAATAACGAATTTGGCAAGATATTCATTTTTTAAGAGTAGACGGATTGCAATAAACTTTTATGGTTTAAAATTACGATACACGGAACCTTGCGGGAATAAATATAGTATAAAGGGGTAGAAACAATCCTTTCGACTCGATTTTCCAAGCATAAACAGATTTATAGAGTGAAAAAATTGTTCGTTTATAGGACAACCGCTAGCTTATAGTTATGAGTAATACCAGAGCCTTATACCGATATATCAATTATTGGGAGAGTCTATTTAATTAGGGTTGGAAGATTGCGTAGTAAATTATTATTATTATAACAAAAAGACGGTTCCATTTGTAATCAACGGCAAACAAACGCGTTCTTATAAAAATATACAACAATTATCTTTTCTCTATAATTATTGCGATAAATTCGCTATTTACAAAAGGAGAATAGCGGCTTAAAAGAAAAGAGTAATAAATGTCATTACAAAAGACAAAGGATTCGGTAATGTCACACAAAAATAAATTATATATATCACTTATTAATTAAAACTTCTTTTAAATATAAAACCCATTTAGTTTCTAAATTCTAAAACGTTTTCATGTCTCATGTGATATTATTATAGTATATACGAAATTGTTATCTCAAAGAAAACATAGGTATATGAAAGTTTCATTCTATATAGAAAAGGTGATAGTAAGATCTTAAAACATAATTCATATAACAACCACGTTAGGGATCACTGCAGCATATATATGGCAAAATGAAATTGTATATATACGAATCTTTACAACCATGTCTATAGCTATACAGAATATTGAAATTTTCCCTATACAAATAAGTCGATTTTTTATCTTTAAATTTCGAAAAACTGAAACTATATATATGTAGTTATAACAATTTTCATTTAAAAATAATTTTTCAATAATTAAGATATTCTTATAATTTAGATGAATATCGTAGAATTTTCCTGCGTAAACAACCTTTTCAGAATGATGGTAACTAAACTTTTTATAATGTGGATTTAATAAAAATAAAATAAAACATGTTTTTAAGAATAAATTTCTCATATATCAGCAAACAGAACATTAAATGAGTTTTAGATTGAAGTAAAATAATCTAAAATCATTAGATTTCTTAACTATTTCTTAATTATTTGAACCTGTAATTTAAATTTTTAATAATGTTTATATCAATAATAATTAGTAATAATATTTATTCAAGATCCAGTTATTCAACAAAATTAATCAATACATACATTTCTGAGTGAGAATTGTTGAGCATGCGGAAAGTTATGTCATAAGCCAATAAGCTGTAAGATATCTTAATTAAATAAAAGGTGAACCCCACGTGTTTAAACTACAGATTATGTAAACTCGATGCCGCTTTCAAATCTTCCCATATTCACTGTTATTGATCCCTGGGGAAAAAAGTGAAAGCAAATCTTGAAAAGGTATGTACCTAAGTATAACACATTCAAGAGCGCCGAGACTGATCTCAGAAATTGAACTAAATTCAGTCTGAACGCTGCTATGGTTTCAGTTAAGAGTATCAATTAGTGAATTTCAAACTGTATTTTACCTCCTCTAAAAGTAAGCAGGGATAAAGGGGTATGGAAGATATGACTCTTCCTAGTTGTCTAATGAAGTCGTTGCCTAAACACAACTTTCAAGTCTCCTGCTGATTTGGTCAATATCCGCCTAAAGTCTCCGATTTCGTGTCATTGTTTGCTGCTATAAGCTCCCCTCCCCTATTTCCTCACCCCTGTTCATGACGACGTTCAAAGTATATGATAAAGAAAGAAAGAAAGAAAGGAATCAGGACTTGGTTATTTTACATTAAGTCAAAATTCTCTCTAAACCGCGATGTGCTTGTTGTTTGAACTAGTGCTGTTCTGTCTGGTGTACATTACACTGGCTCCCCTTCCGATCTCTTGCTCCTTTCGCAGCAGCAGCCTCGTGTCTAATTCTTGCAGTTTAACTTAGAACTATAGGTATAAGTATTGTGTGATCGTATACCCTGCCAGTTATTATTGTTTCCGTCGTGAAGCCGGACGTAGGAATGACTTCGTGCCTTGCTTTTGTGCTGCAGGTCTGTTGACCTATGCAGACCCTAGGAAGACACTATTCAGAGCATCATGCGTCGGTCATTGAAGAAAATATCATGGCGACTACTGAAGAAATCCTGTCAATACATTCGCTTAAATCTGTTTACTTTCAATAAATATCTCAAATATTATCGGTCAGCTTAAAATGTAGAAATCAAAATTTTATTTAAAATACAAATTAAGGAGTTTTTATGATAATATTTTATCAACAAAACATAATACGCTAAAAATAAAACAAGTCAAACAATTTTATTGACAATTTCAAATAATATATCGTTATGAAAATAATAATTTCTTTAATTAATTTTTAAAATATGTTTCACCTATTTAAAACTAGATTGATAAATTGTAATTATGAAGTATTAACTTCTGCTTGCCTCATATACATGGCTTACATAGCATATTTCATACTTTAAAAAAATCAATTAATTGTTTAAATTTTATCAAAATGATATAAATAACGCTAATATATATGTCGACATACCAAATAAATTTCTTATTTATAAAAAGATATTTCTCTACAGTGAAAGAACTAATCATCCCCAGATAATTATTGCTTTATAGCTCTGGAAAGTCAACTGCTTTTAGGGTGATTAGATGAATTCTGTGAGGTCTTTGTCAATACATAGGAACCCTTGTTATACAAACCGGTTGCTTTGAAACTGGACAAGTTAAAAGCTGAGCGCAATTATTTACAAAGCAAATTATAATCGTTTTGTTAACATCTCCGCTGCCATGGAATACAGCTTTCTTCCTTTGCAAGAAATCGTCATATTGTTGCGAATTATTTTGGTCATTAGACATGGATTAGAGGGTTTACACATCGGATTTCCTATACATTGCAAATCGAGTATGTGTAATCATATCGAAAATGGAACTTATTTGTTTGCCTTGAATAGGAAAAACTAATTCCACTACCCCCTCCCCCTTCCGTTTATGCACAAAAATTTCCGCTAGCCAACGGCTATCGAACCTTTTATATGTAATGTGGATTTTAGCATGAATTCATGTCAGTATAAAAACCCAACTTAGAATTTCTATTCTTAAAATAATTTTCAAATAAAACTATATCTAATGTTATATTTCTCTTTCAATAATATCCAATCACAATCTATACGAAGTTATCAGTCTACATTAAATAACTTATTTTTAAAATTAATAATTACTAAAAATCAATTAAAAATATATAAGTCAAAATTGTATTAACATACTTTTAATAGAAATAACGTGTAACCCTGCAGTGGACCAACTATTGGCAGACTGAGTAAAGAATATGAATACAACAGGGAATAAATTAAGTTTTAAAGGATGACGCAAAAGATCGGCAACTAGATACAACAAGTACAAAGTATAGAGGTTCATTGAAACACAACAGAATGTACCATTGCACCGAGACACTGGGTAATGTTCGAGGTCATTAACTTATCAACATGCTCCTCCAAGTGACGCTTGGGATCCTGGAATAAAGACATATATAATAATAGTACAGCAGTATCATATAATTGTTTTTACTAGTTCGTTATAAAGTTTATGAAAATACCGCGAATAACTAATAATCCATGGAAAATAACTGTATTTTTTAATTATGTTGAATTTATATCTTAATATGTTTAATTTATAATGATTATATTTATTTGAATTTATGTTTAATTTAGATTGATTATAAACTAGTAAAATTATAGTCTTTGATACTATAACTTTAATATGCCAATAGTATAAAAATTTGTGAAATTTACCAATTTTCCGACATTTTTAATTGCCAACTGTTCTGGCGTCATTTTATCTTCTTCTTCAAGGGCCTTAAAATACAAATAATAAAACAATTATAATATTTATTAGAGGTATACTACTTATATTGAAAAGGTAGTATAAACATTATATAAGTATTTATTCAAAATATCTTATTATCTCAGTGACAGAGACACAATAAAATATGCAGATAACACTAAATAATTTATCTCAAAAACAAATAAAATTTTATTTCATTAATGGTTTTTAAAATATCGTAAAAACAATTATTGTGGTCCAGTAATAGAAAAACTTACTGTTTTTCACGGTATATGAATGGCATTATTACGCAGAACTACATATAAATTTATATGGAGAAAGGAAATGTATAATGAAAATTACGAAATTACTTTTTCAGGGACTACTAAACTTTAATTAAAGTAAAAAAATTCTCCAAATCTCTGGCTTGCCAGACTTACACTCAAAAATCAATCACCTAACAGTTTGTAAATATAAACATAGATATAATCGGAGTAATGAATTTACTTTTTTATAGTTTTTGACTAAATCTAGCATAGTCTCCAATGTTTTCTCGTTGGCAGTACAATGTTCTTTGTAATCTGCTAGAGTAAGGCCATCTTGCCATGTCTTTTTGTTGAGATTCATCAACATCTGTAGAAAGAGGAAACATCGAAAGTTAAACATAAAGAATAATTCAATGCAAAAAAATAAAGTATGATATAGTGCAAAATTGGTCAGTGGAATCAAAATAGAAAAAAATTAAAAATATAAATACTAGTTACCTGTTGCTCCAATTTATTCTTCCTATATGTGATGGGAATAGAATAATAATGTCTATTCAGACCATGTATCAAGGCCTGGATAGAAGGTTTATTCAGATGTCCAAGATTTGAGGTTGTTTGTCTGGGTTCTTGATTAGCAATTACCATATTTGGATTGATCAAGCGAAATGCGTCAATGACAACCTGAGATAAGAAATAATATATAATTTAACCTGTTAACATTTAATTATATATATCTTTTTGAAATGAGAAAAATATAAGTTATAGACAAATCTAAAACAAGGAGATCTATAATGCCGTGATACGATAAAAGACAGTAACAACAAAATATCTAATTTCCAGAAATGACTATTTTCTTTTGAAGGAACTATTTAGCAAAATATATTTTTATGGCCTTCATACTTGTTAGATCAGAAGAATTAAAAAAAATAGTTTTTAGGAATTTGTAGGAATTTTCCGTTTTTTGTGGTACCATAATATGCATATTCCAAAAAATGCACATATGGTTTATTGGCTAAATAATTATTGTAAACTAATGTTATATACTACTCAAAATATATTATTATTTTAATTTGCTATATTAAAAACATTTTCTTCAAATTTCAAGAAAAATTAAACAATTTTGACTTAATGCCATTAATCCTACCCAAATGTAAGTAAAAAGGCCACAATTCAAAAACACTAGAAAAATAAAATATATTGTAAAGTAAGCAACCCAGGCCATGTTAGTAAATTTTGCAATTACGAACCTTTCCTTTAACACTTTGGATGGGATCTACGACGACAGCAACAGCACGCTCAGAGAGAGCCTCGAAGCTCTGCTGTGTATTCATATCAACACCGGAGAGCCAACATCCAAATCCGGGATGGGAGTGATACCATCCAACCACCATCTCTGGTCTAACGATGTAGAAACAGAAAAATAATAAATATTGACAATGACAATAATTCAGTTATTGTCATAATTATTAAAAAGTATTTATAAATGCGCTAAAATAATTCTAACTGTTTAAATAATTACTTATCCGAATTTTCAAATGCTACACCAAAACATTAATAGAACATGTAGTCATTAATAGAACAATCAAAATTCGGACAATACAAACCATTATATACTTTATAATTATATAAAGAAAATTATCTTTTTATTTAAAAGAAAATTGCATTTTTGTATAAAATAATAGGTTAAACAAGAAGAAACAACAAAGTCAGAATGTTAATTAGACGAAAACACGTTTTGAAAATTTAAGAATGCAGCAAACATTTAGTTTTAAATATTTAATCATAATGAAAATCTGCTAATAATTTAAAAAATAATTATACAACTTGGATGAGTCACTACAAATATATTGGAAAGCCAGTATTTACTCACCGGCCTGTCTGCTTAAGCATATCCAACATCTTAGCCTGGAAAACGGGATCCACCGCTTCAACACTCACACCTGTTCCTGACTGTGGCATAGCAAACACATCAACTACAGTCACTGTGTAGTCGTCCACAAACTCACCCAACATCAGACCCATCACTTCCATCGGGACACCAGCTCGACCGTGTTTAAGCATCTTGAGGAGAGCCAAAGAGCTAATATATACATGTTCTGCAGTATCAGGCACTGGGCCGTCACTCGGGGGTCCTGTGGACTGACCTAGACCAGCAATTCCCCCAGCTCCAAGACGTAATAGACGATCCATGTTTAACTATGAAACTATAAAAAATCAATCAATGATGTATTAATAAAAAGTGATGTCATTATTACAAAATAATAAACTTTAAAAAAATAGTTTTAAAATGTTTAACAACGTATATCATAATATTGTTAATAATCCCAATTATATATAAAAATAAGAAATAATAGAATATTATTAATATGTTAAATATGTATGAGTTTTGGAATGAACTTGTCTGATATATCATTTTATAAATTATAAAATCACTGAATAATTTCATTCACAAATTTTATGTTCACATTTGCAATGCTTCAGTTCTGATTCTATACTTTTTCAACTGATCTCAACAAAGCTCAACTGTTGTGTGCAGGAAGAGAATCTAACTTTGTTAATTTGTTTTTGACAGAGAATTTGTGACAGCATCTCTTAATACCTGCACTCTTTGAAACCAAATTTTAATGCAGACAACACTATATTATGATCAGATATCAACAAACCAAACTTCAAGAACTTATAGTGATTTGCCTTTAGTGTTAGTGATGGGGATTAGTGTGAAGCCATAATATCTCTTATACTTATCTAACAGCACCCATTATAAATCTGGAGGTGTTAAGGAGACATTATCATAAACATGCTCAATGAGCCTATCATTAAACTATTTTATGAGGGCTCATAAAAGGTGTTCAGAAGACACACTCATTGAGCCATCATAATCGAAGCACTCATAAACATGGATTCCCTCTTTACTATAAATAGATTGAGCTACATGTGTTTTGATTTGTGGAAACAAAATTGGTGTCAGTGTGTCAGCATCGATGGGATATACCTCATGAAATTCAAACACATTTAAACGGAAGGAATGTCCATGTGTGAGAAATTGCCAAGAAAGTGAATGGCACTAATATAACAGAAAGAATGTGAGAGTGAGAAACCCAAAGACTATAATTACACATGAGCACTTTTTAGAATTATTGGAGCATATACACTAATTACAGTTAAGCATTATTATATCACAAAAAGATAAACTATAACTTTAAATGATGACAACTTTGTAATGTAGTCATAATATATTATATATTTATACAGCATATATTATTAATTAATATATCTGACTGTATAATGAAAATCTGAATCTATACAGAATGAAGTACTGATAAAAGTATTAAAAATGAAGTACCTAGCCACACATTGACTATGTGGTTAATGTAGATGGTGGTAAAACTTAAATAAAAGAGTTTGTATTTTTTTACAATCTAAATATAAATGCTCGATCAACTATATACTGAAAGGACATTTACACAAAATTATCATAGGCAAAACCTTGTGGAAAGGAGCAATCCTGCCTTCAATAGTTTATGGCATGCAAGCTATTAAAGTAACAAAAAAGACTTTATAAAAATAGAAAGAATTCAGTTAATTATTATGAAAAAATTCTCAATCTTCCTATTAATACAACAAATAGCTACATCAGATCAGAAATAGGAATCAGAAATCACATATATAGGGACATGAAAATAAAACTAGGGCTTCTTTCAGATATTTTTAAAAATACATACAAACTAAAAAATATTATTATATTAATGGGTGGAAAAATAATCATAAATGGATTAATGTCTGCAAAGAATACCTTAACACTCTTGCATTGGAGATAGAAAATTTTGAATAAAAAAACTTAGTATAAAGATGATTAATGCAATTAAGAAGGAAAAGGGGAAATAAAGACTGTCTATACTTCTACAGAAAAACAAAGAAAGCAATCAAACTAGCAAAAATGGGAAAATAACAAAGAAGAGTCTATTACTAGACTCTTTTAATGTGGAATCATAATTAATCCATTAATTTACTATAATGAAAAATGTGTGTAGTATCTTATCCAAGGAAATGAAGAGAAAAAAATTATTAATATACTTCAATTAAAAGAAATTAATTGTAACTATGGAAAATACCTCATTGACTATAATATGTCCAAAAGAGAAAATGATCTCCTGTCCCCTTTATCTTTCTCCAACTCTTTTCTAGCATTAGATGCTTCTGTAGCCTAATTCTTTTCTTCTGGGTAGTGAAGTTCTCTTGTCTTACCTAGTGTTCCTAGTTTTTGTTTGTTTGTATATTTGGTTATTTTGTTTATTTTATAATTTTTCTGTTTTTTTCATTCTTTTCCTCATTGTGTTTAGAGTGCCATCACAAAGGCTTTACTCTACATAATTTGTATTGCTTTATTTTGTGGTTTGTGATAAAATATAACTTAATATGTGTACAATATATTGAAACTATGTTATAACATATTTATATATTTATTGTATTTATACCTATAAGGTTTTGTAAATGTTACAAATCACAATAGCTATGATAAACATATATTAATTGCATACATTTTTTTGTGATTTTTCATTATTAACATGGCACCTACATTTCCAATTTTAAAAAATAATTAATTTTTTTTGAAAATACATTAAAAGTTATAAAATCAATAAAATTGATATAAAGCTTTAAAATAATCTTCACCTTCAATTAAAAGCATATAGAAAAAGATTAAAAATCAATTAAAGGTGAGTAGAGCCTGGCCTCAGGCTTAGAAATAAGATTGTTTTTAAGCTTTGTATTGATTTTACAGCCAACTTCTACAAGATTACCTATTTTTTACATTTTAAAAATATTTTGTTAGATAATAAGTTTTTTTTAAATTAAATTATTTTTTAAATTTGGAAATGCATGAGTAAATAACAAAAAAACAACCATTTTTAAACCATATGGCTAAGTTTTATCCCCTTCTACATTAATCTACATTAATCTACCTTCTACATTTTATCCCCTTCTACATTGCCATTCTTTAACCATATGGCTGCTGTAGCATTTAAAATGTTCAATATTTCAAAGAGATAGATAATTATTATAAATTTAAAAAATTTGACAAGACCTTTTTGATACAAAATTTTTCACCTCATAAAATGAGAATAATTTTTTATAGATATTTTTAATATTAAGAGTTTTTGCAAATATATAAATTAAATGACTAATTATATTTTAATATTGAGAAATAAAATTCAAAACTATAGCAGAGAAATCAGCAGAAAAGGTATCCAAAATTATAATTTATTAAAATTTAGTCAAAATATGTTCCCTAAATTCTCAAATTGCCTATACTTCTATAATTTTTTTATTTTTAAAAACACATGATTCAAAATATATTATTTAACCCTTTCCATATGATATGGAAGGTGGCAGTGTGCTGTAGATCTGTATATTATAGATATATTTAAGGAAAAATTTATTGTGATATTTATACTTCTTTTTAAAAGTATAGAAATAAAGTTAAAATAAATAGAACTCACCTTTTTACGTTTTTGCTGAGTTTTGCTGAAAATATTAAATAAAAATATTATTTATTTATAGTATTCAAATAAACAAACTTTATACCTATAAGATATCTTAGGGGCTGTTCTGAAATGACGTCGCACATACTAAAAAAGTGGGAGAGGGTTCGTAAAAAATGTGACAAATGTGACGTGGGAGGGGAGGAGTAGTACAAAATGTGACGTTTACTTCCCTTATTTTTGTGCATGTTTTTAAGTGCTATTTTTACCTAGGTAAACTAAAAATGAAATATAAATTCCCTAAATTTTATTAATTAATATAACGTAAAAGGATTAAACAAATTGTTGTGTGACTTTTTATTTTCATTTTAACATAATCATTAATACAAATTTATTTTTAAATTATTAAATGTGACTTCATTTTGGAGAGAGTGTCGAATTTTGTGACGAAGAGTGACAATTATGGGCCGAGGGGTTCAAAAAGCCTCTAAAAAGTGTGACGTCATTTCAGAACAGCCTCTTACATAGATTATAGTGGCACTTCACTTATTACGCTACGCTAAATTTGGCAAATACTTCAATTGATACATTAGTATACCTAAAAATATACACATATATAAGATCATCGCAGAGTATCATATTTCAAAAAGAACTGTTCCTTGAATTTTAAGAATATATATATATAGGTTGGAACCGTTCAAAATTAAGATTTCAAAATTTCTTATAATTGGTCGGATTGTTCGGATTCTTAACTAGGACGACCTTCAGTTAGGAGCTAACATATTTTCATATTCCCAACTGGGCCGACCAATTAACATATTTTGAAATTCCTAACTGGTCGGTCTATAGTTAGGATCCGAAGAGTGAGTCCGACCAATTAAAAATTTGAAAAATCGTAATTTTGAACTGGTCCAACCCATATTTTAAAATTTAAGTAACAGTTCTTTTTAAAAGATACTGTGATGATCATTTTCTATCTTCTATAGTACCTATGTGTATATTTTTCAAATGTATTAACTTTCTAATTAAATAATGCATATAATGCAGTTAGAAATCGTAAAAAATCATTTTTTAAAACTGGTCAGATTTATAACTATTATAAGTCTGACCATGAATGGGAAACTGAAGAATATACCAATTCCAAATTGGTCCGTATTCTTAACTGATCGCCAAAATATTTATAGATTACACGATAATATTTCTCCTCCAATCTCAGGTAATTATCAAACGAATTCTTTACCCGAGTTAAATAGATTTTATTCATAAAATTTATGAATTATTTAAATTAAATGGATACATTAAAAAATACATGCATTTATAACAGAAAAATCTTAAAATTTATAGTCTTTGTCCTAATATATTAAAGATTAATCCGATTTATACTGCTGTACTTTCTGATTAACCGTGCAGCGGAGATAATTATCCTATTTCCAATAAACGTGTATATCGTAATAACCGTGCAGTTTGAGTACCTATAACTTATTATAGTAAAACCCATACATTTTTATACTGTATTAAATTATACCGGTACACGATCATTTTTGGCCAATCATTGGTGAAAACGACTCCGATCAGATGTCTTATGCGAATACTACACATTAATTTAAGCGCATATGTGTCAGGTCCAAATAAGCGTGCAGGTTGGAATTTATATCAACAACTAATAAGACCGTACAGTGTGAATTTTTTTCTCCAAATTAATAACCGAGGGTGATCGCTTGTTCGGAACTCACCACAGAGAGTAGATATAGTTAATTTACCTTATCGCGATTGCTATAAATATAAAAGTCAATATCGAAAATATAATGGTTCTCTTATCGTGATTTTATATATCTCTTATATTTAGAATGATTTTTACATACGAATATATTTTATTACGCATTTCTAAACAGCTTCTTTATCAAAAAATGTTCGAATCTGAGCACAGTGTGCATGATTGTGATTTTTATTAAGGATGTTTTTAAAATTGTTTAAATTTAGTTGATTATGTAATCGGATTTGTCGGATCTCGATAATCATTAAAAATGTAGTCTTTGATTAAAAATTCACCAAAAAATACAAAAATAATGATTGAAATAAATTTATTAAAAATCTTTATTTGTACACATTTAAGTTAATATTAGTGTTAATTACTGTCAACTGAGAAATCATGCGTTATAGCATTAATCAATATCCATCTACTTCTCCAGTTTTCGACAAAGGTGGCGAACCTGAGATCTTCAGAGTTGAACTGGGCGATTTACGCAACTGTGGTTCCCTTTTTGAGAAATAAGGTGAATAGTCTGCCCCTGTTTGACTTCTTGGCAGTCCGTAAGTATGTGTGCTATAAGGCAGAGTGAGCGATTTGAATGAGTTGGAGCTGTACATATTGGTGGAGGGGTCTCCACAAATAGGTTTGATCTCGGCAGTTGGAATTGTGGAAACTGCCGGGTGGTGTTCCAAGGACCGAAGAGATTGAGGGAGGGCCGGTTGTTGTCGTCCTTGGGCTAGACGCCGATCATGCTCGTGTTGTGTCATTTGCTGACAAACTGTGTCGTAAAGGTAGAACTGTTTCTCAGTATTTGATTTAGCCTCACGACGAGCTGCAATTTCTCCAGATATGCAGAGACAGTCACCCATGCGAACTTTGCGTCTTCGATCTTCTATGCGGGTAAATATGATACAAAATTATTATATTCTGAACCAGTTTAGACATTTTTACAATAAAATATTTATATAATCTGTTTTTCAAAATGAATAGGGAATAATCTTACTTGAATAATGTCCAATGAGTATTATTCTCGTACAACAAATTATATTTGCTATGAAAGACACGAAAAATATAGCGGCGATAGCAATCACGCAATATGCTTGTTCCCGAATACCAGGAGCTGAAATATCAGGATGCATATCATTTTATATGTAGATAAATATATAAGTAGTCAATTTCATTTCATTGTAGGTATATTATATGATTAAATGAATGAATAGAATTATTTTAAATTCAAACTAAATTTTACAAAAGAACATACTTCTGAACTAATTCTCATATTTGTCCTCATTTATATTTTAATCTATATCAATAAAACTATTTAAAATATAATAATATTAAGAAGGATATAAGAGTTCAATTTGCTATAATTAACATTTTTAGCTTACACAATAACACTAATATAAGATTAATGTCAACCTATTTACCAAATATATATTGGTCTTTAAATGATCGAACATTCAAATGAAAAAAATTATTAAAATACTATTAGCATAAATTTAATCGAGTATTTAATTTAATATAATTATTATTATATTCTATGTAATTCATATAATAATAATTATTATTTTTAAAATAAAAATATTTTTTCAAATATATTAATGTTTCTAAAGGATCAATATTATATGCAAACTATTATACTTAATAAGCAACTTAATAGAAAATCGGACCATTTATCTCTTGTTAACATTTCTTATAATCATATATAAAGAATTAAACATTCTTGTTCATTATTTTATATTTATTTTAACTATAATTCAACTATATTAATTATATTATTCCTATTTTCTAATACCAATTATATAGCATATTGCGTATATATATGCAACTTTTAAACAATGATAGTAGTGAGGTATAGTTTAGTGAAATTATCATTACTTCTCGTAAACTTTTAATACTTTCCGTATTAATATTTATGGTATTTGAAATCGATCATAGATATTTTTAAAAATGATAAAAAAACAGTTTCCGTGATTTATTTTAATACAACTCGCAAATGTGATCTTGGTTTAATAGAAATGATCCATGGCTTTTGTAGGGATTCAAACCTCCGCCTTTCGGATTCAAAAACATACAGCCCTAAAGCAATTGATTATCTAACACAATTGTATACATTTAAATATGTACTTTTTCTGATATTTTACATACTTGGATAATTTTTGTAATATTATTAAGATTGATTTAAATCGAATAATATAAAAATTTATTTATATTTATTTATTTTTAAAAATATTTATATTTAAAAAAAATAATTAAATACTATTTCTGTACATTTAAAAAATAAATTAACTTTTACTTCTTATATAGTATAATAAATTAAGTTAGAAATATTCAATTAAATATTTTATCAGAGTAAACTCTGATAAAACAATCTTTCAAAATTACAAAATCTAACAATAAATTCAATGATTAAAGCATGCACACCCTTTATGCAGTTTGCTCATGGTACAGTGCAAACTTTTATTAAATATATTAAAAAGTTACGAAATGTTATTTTTAGATTTGAATATAATATCTATCGTTGATTTTATAATGAATTAAAATTTTATAAATCAAGTTTAGATCAGTTCAGCACAATTAAACTAACTATATATATATTACATATTATAAAATAGTCATTCTAAAATGACTGAAGTCCAACTTACCCCAACTTTTCCAGTGATAAACGTAAACTGGTTTATTTTGGACAGCATCATCTTGGATTGGTTTGATTCTATTTGGTTGTACAGGTGGTGGAATAATCCAAACGATACCATTTTTGTTCCTGTCTTAATTAATATAGATATTGAAAAAAATTATTCATAATTCATTTTTGGGAATTAGTTTTATGAATAATTATTTGAAATAATGAAATAATTAGTATTTGTTGCAATCATGTCAATATCTATCAATATTATTAAAAGGGTATTGAATTAAATATATATATTAATAAACTTTAATATGATACATTAATTATTATTGTCAAAAATAATCAATTTGTTCTACATTTAGAATTATTTATTAAGCGTTACACATATTTTGTCTATCTTTTTAAAAAAAATAACAGAAACTGTATTATTCAATTTTATAATAATTTATACCTGTCGATTTAATTGGGTTATTTTCCTTTTGTGATAATGTGGAGAAAGAAGATTTTGTGGTGACTGGTATAACATCCGCTGGTAGTTTAGTTGGTATTCGGCTTTGTGGAGTGGTTATTGTAGTTGAAGTCGGAGTCGATGTAGGCTCTAAGACAGCAAGAGGGAGTCTTTCTGAATATTTCCCCCGATAACTACAATAATAAACTCCCTGGTGGTCTTTTGTTGTTCGAAGAATCCGATAGCGCAGAATCCTCTGATCGAAACTTGAATCGTCAGAGCATGTGATGGCATTCATCTTAGAGGCACAGGTCTCTCCCCTACAAGGGCTTTGGCAGTCCGTAAAACAGGGAGTTCGCTCTGGGAGAAGGGGACAATAAAGATGCACCGAACTGGGGTTGAATCTCTTATTCACTCCCTGTAGAGAGCAGGTAACCGTCACAGTATCCCCTTCGTAGACTGCTCCACTTGCCGGCAGGATTCTTAGTTGTACTGGGGATTCATTTTCTGTGAAGATGCGAAGAGTTCTAACAGCTTGTATGTAATATCCATAGAATAGCAAAAGCTTCAAGAAAACTGTAGTAGAATAATACATTGTCGAAACACGTAAAAGAACTTTACGTATGCAATCAATAAAATTAAATATTTTTGTGTTCAGAGATTTTTGGCATTAATCGACTATCGTAGAAATACATATATCTTCATTATCTTCTTTCTAATCTGGAATGATATTGCTTCTAACAAAACCTTGTTCTAAAATAAATATATTTTAGATGTGAGTAAATAAATATATTGAAGAAAATACAATCTGAACAAAGAAACAAATATACACAGTTCTCTTATCAGAAACAATTCCACTTATAACAAGAACGAAGTTAATTGTATGAGCACCTCCAATGACAGACGTTGGTGGATTGGTTAAGAAGAAGCAGGGTCGAAAGTTCGGAAAATAATCGGCAACAATTGACTACAGTTTATATATATATATACAAGTTATTTCTATATTACGTATAATGCATACTGAATATCAAAAAACTAAATACTAGATTTGCGAATAACTGATACCGTATACACTAAAGGTATCAATAAAATTACGAGTATTTCAGAACAGGAGCACAACGAGATGTAATCCGGAATATTTTAATTTGGTTTTAAAGATAAGATTAGTTTACTGTCTGTTGCAGCTAAAAGATTTACTTTATCAAGCTTGAAGCAAAAATAAATAAAAATAGTTTGCTCCGTATTCTTAAAATCCACTAAATGAAAAATTATCATTAGAGATTTAATTTTGTAAGGATAAAATATTATATTCATATATAGACTATTCATATATATTGTTTCTATCCTTTTTGATAAAAAAATGATAAAGCAAAAAATATACGAATAATCATAACACTTTTACTAATATTTATATATATATTTTTTCATATTTTAGATTCAATGAACTTTCGTTACATTTTTTGAAATTTTTTGTTACATTTCGTTCATAATTATTTATTAAATTATTAAATATTACGCCAATCAATAAAATCTCTCTGTTACGCATATTAAACACTTGACATTCCGAAACAAAATATACACTAGACTTAATTCGATTAACTAAAATGAAGTTTATTAGAGTAAAGAGTGGGATTAAAATAATTGCACCTATTATTAAATTATATGATTAATATTTGAATGACATCACAACATGGCCGTGTAAATGTATGATTGATTCAAGTCCTGGGCCCACACCTTTTGTCGGAACGTCTTATCTATATATATATTTAAATTGTGTTATTTCAAAAAATAAAAAAAATATTATTTGAATTATTATTAAACCATTTGTGTTTCATTTCCAAGTTATTCACTTTTAGAAATATATAAATACATACGTATATATATTATAGTGTTTACTAAATCCGAACAGTACTATAGGTATATCAAATCTTATATATCAAAGTTTTTTTTTAAAACTTTAATATAACTATATATATAATTTTAAATCAAAAGCATATATGTAATTTTATACAATATATGTTTTGGTATTTAGGTCATATACATTTAAAAAATTATCCCTATAATGACATTGACCTGCTGTAATTTATATTAAATATATACCATATCCTTAAAAATTGATAACCTCAAAAACATGCCTTCGCTTGTCAACGATAAGAAACAGGTTTTGCTGAATATTTATCAATATAAGAACAATGTTGTTTCTCATCAAAGCTCCTTCTATATGAGCATGGGTAATTATTCTCTCAGCAATTCGACAAAATAAAAGTAAGATTTATATCTAAAATATATTTGAAAAAACTTTGATTCAGATTAGAATAGTGTCAATCTTAAAAAACTTTCATGATAGTTATGCGATAAATTTTGCGAATGAATGTCAATCATAAATGATAGTAAAGACTACATTTTTATCAGATGTATATTAAATATCGAAATGAATAACAGTACACTTTGTGGTCATTTGACCTGTGTAATTTAGAATATTAAAAACCTTATTGTAATACATATATGTTTAACCTTTTCCCGATGGGCGTAGCAACGTTTACTACGAAATAAAAAATACATCACACGACGGGGATAGCAAACGTTGCTACTTTCAAAATACACGTACTGGCTAACTTTTAATAATCCTGAACATTAATTAAGGCTGTGATTTTATTTAGAAATGTGTACTACACATAATATTATTAGTGATAAGAATGAGTTGAAGTTTGAACAAAACTTCAAATTATATAAGTTTTTGTAATTATAGATAGTAACAATTATATTATAAATATTAATCAAAAAATTTATATGTATGCAAATAAAAATACTTTCAAAATAGCCTCAAATAAAAAAAAACCCTACTGTTTTACTAATCTAAATATTAATATATTTTAAAGATATATCAGCAAGTCAAGGAAAAAGTCAACATATTTTTGTACATTAGAAACATTATATATTTAAAATATAAGAATCAAGCAATTGGGAGAAATATGTGCCGAGCCAAACAACATGATGACTAACCGACAACACACGATGTGGCCTCTGAAATATAACGAAGGTGCGACCGACAAACTTCAAATTTTTAAGTCCCAATATAACCCGATTTCTTTTTTCCGAAAGACACTGCTATTCCGTATAGGATATAATAATGTATCAGTTGTTTGGTCACAGTTCACCAAAGACACACGTGAACAACAAACACATTATGATTGAATTAGATAGAGAGAGACAAGAACAGAGATAACGGGCTGAATAGTAGACAAACCGAGTTAAATAAACAAGAACATGGTATGTAAAATGCAAATACACAGATGGGGAGGTGGGCATGTAATAGTAGTAAATTAAATAATGATTCGTTAAGATGTCATCGATTTGCGGTCGATGAGGAAGTATTGGATTTGTGATGCCGACTACTGCTACCCCCGCTTCCACTTGGATGATGGTGGTGACTGCCGCTACTGCTTCCTCCGTGGTGACGGTGACTGGAGCTACCGCCGGACGACGAACGAGGGGTCCTGTCGTGCCGGCTACTAGTGCTGCCACCAGTTGTGCTGCCGTGGTGATGATGCCGCGATGAAGGGGTGCCACTAGTGGTGTGGTGACTGCCCCCGCTGTTGTGGTGATGGCTGCTATGGTGACGTGGGTCGGTCATTGTTGGTGTTCGGTAGGGCTGGCTGTTTGGTGTGCCTATGGACATCATTGGTGTTGTGCCGATCATTGGGGTGTGGCTGGCACTGGCACGACCGCCAGAATTGTGGGCATTAAGGGTGGAGCCTTGGCTGGACTACACAGTGAGTAATAAAAGAATATAATATGGAAAATGAGCTTACTACTGCTGCAAATGGCAGTAGTAAATTATATAAAACTGTTAAATAAAATTATATTGATTATTTTAATTAATATAACGTTCCCTTTTACTGTATGATGTATAAAGAGTTCTTAATAAGGTATCGTCTTAAAAGTGGTCCTTTATATTTCATGGAATACTTTATATGGCTTTCCATGTTGAGAGTAAATAGTAAAACGAGCTTTCTAAACGACTGCCGTGAAATTTACAATTCACGCGAACAGCAATAATTGCAGAAAAATATGACATACATGAATTGGTAAAAAACGGTAACTAAAAAGATTTAACTCACACAGTTGGGTATTATTAAACGGCAATATTTAGAAAGTACGTATTACCATTTTCTATCGTCAGGACAAGCTGAAAGCACCTTACAAAGAGCATTTTATGCACCATGGAGTAAAATAAAGATAACGCAAACTCATTATGATAAAATGTATTAAAAATATATGAAAAATTCTAATTAAATTTGACAAAAATTAAGATTTATTATCTAAACAATGCGAAAACATACAATACTAGACATACTTAATTGTTAATATGATTGAATAGAGCTGGCTACATTATTCGAATAGCTATGTGGATTACAAGCTTCTCACGCTTCTAAAAAAAAATTAGTTTCAGTATATTTTTAGATTTTTTGGTTTTCATTAACTTTTTCGCAACAAATTGAATCGTTTACGTGATATTATAATAGGTGGCCATTTATAAAAAGAAATACACAGATTTTAATAAGTAGGACATTTAACAATAACACATTCGCTTTTAGCTATAATTTTCACTGAGAATGAAAAATAGATATTATTATATTTTAATAAATTATAATTAAAATTTCTTACATGATAAGGTAGAGGATCACTAAAGTGCGCCTTGAACCAGGTGATAAGGTGGGTAACAGTATCAAACATTTGATCCCTGAAGCGGAATCCATCGGGAGTCACAGTGACATATTCGTTCCTGGGTCGCTCGCCTGGGAGGTAGGAGAGAAGGAATTTTCCGGGATACTTTTTGGTCGAGGATAGAAAGTAGGGAATACGTGAGGGAGCACCGTTTTTCTCGGTTCTTAGGATTTCCGACATTATGTCCAGATTGCCGCCCTGTTGAGAAGAAAGAAGAATATTAATAAATCAAGTTTTCATGAATCGGAACCTTCAAGGATAATTCACCTGCGTGTCCCGATAGTAGCGATAAGCAAGAACCTCCCGGACAAATGAAACCATCGGTTGCACATAACGGGCGACAATTTCGTCGAGATCCTCGAATTCCTCATTATCAATGCGGAGAATCTTTCCAAGGGAAAAGGCGTTGGCCTTGTTCAACTCAACGACATCGATGTGATGCACAACACCCTCGTCCACCTTCCAGCTCACTGTGAGGTGGTCCTCCCCCTTACTACTCGGCCGGATAACTACCTCCCCAATGTCCATGGAGGGCACGAGTTTCTCGTACTGACCGTAGGTGATGTTCTTGAATTGGGGATGAAAGATGACTCGGTTGGTGTAGGGTTGCACCTTCTTTTGCTGGTGACGCTCCTGTTCAACCCGATCGTCCAGCTCCTCGGCGTCCTGGTCGTAGTAGATGTCCCGCTGTGGACGCCACTTGATACCGTGGTCCTGCATGAACGGATAATGACACTTTAGACAAGGAACAGTTTCCAGGGTCCCCACGCATTTGCAAGATCAAAATTTTGGTACAATTAAATTCGGAAAAATATGTACAGCATTATTAAAATTTAGAAAAAGTAAAACACGAAATACAAAGTGTTGCACAATATGTGAATCTCAAAGTTCCCCCTCTTTCAATTTGACGCACTTATCTAAAGATTTTAATTCTGATATTTTTGTTGTATCTTTTTACTACGAAATGCTCTGGATTTGATCAATAGTCCTCAAAATTGACCATTTCTTTCAGCCTCATTTGCAAGGTCCTTTACCCTCATTCCCTTGGTGCTTTCGCATCATGTTTATTGAGCAAAGCCACATAATATGTTGTATAATATGAAGGGTGTTTAAAATATTTAATTTCAATTCCCTGACTTTCCATAAAATTCCAGAAATATTTATCAATTTTGCCTTGACACACGTTGGAACCCTGAATTTCGTAGTAATCATAAGTTACTACAATTCCATTCCACTCTATTGATAAACGTTTATAAACAACAAGTATGCAATACACAAACCTGTAAATCAGAGGTCCTACAAGAGAGGTCAACGTTGAACTTTTCAATATCGATCTTTGTAATGCGGGCAAAGATCATCATTCCCGGACGAACTCGATCATTGAGATTGACCACAGGCCGGTCTGATAGAAGACGGGTAGGCACAAAGCCAAACACCCCATTGTCCAGAATACAGCGCAGACCCATCGCCTGCCCGGGACATTCGTTGGCATCGAAGTGGTTCCATACCTGGCAGAATCATAACAACAGGGCAATAACAGAAACACACTTAATGCAAGTTTAGGTCAATTAAGAATTATCCTTTCACTGGAAAATTGTTCAAATACGAATTTGCTACGATATATTATTTACGTGATTCTTAAATAATCGAACAAGAAGGAAGAAGTGACTCTACCCACCGCACTAAGTTCCTGGAAGTCCTCCTGTTGGCAGAACGGGCAGATCCACAGCCCCGTGTTCTCACTTCGAACCGGGTTCGCATTGTCCAGCTGGTCTGGCCTGGGCTTCCTGGTGGCCACTCTCACCACCTGACACTCGATCAGCCTGCCCACGTGGAAGGTGTCCGGGGTCTCCTTGGTAACCATATTGAAGCGCTCTTCCGCGTTGGGAGGACGGTAGGACTGTCGCAGGTCCTTGTAGCGGTGGTTGAGCTCCTTTCTGATGTCGTAGAGAGTGATGTGCTTATCGCCGTGGTCCTGTCGTTTCAGTTCTTCAGCGAAGGCGTCCAAGTCAAGATCACGAAGGCGTTCGGGACTGTAGAAAAGAGAGTACCAAGGTATTTGTAGCAGGATATGATTTTGTGCATTCAAATCTGCTCAGAATATCAATAGTTTAACACATGAGTTAGGGGAGACTAAAACAGAAGAGAACGCAGTTGTTTGCTTCTGATTCATAAAGAAGATAGACTATAGATACCAAATGAACAAAAAACAATCAATAAAAACAATACATTATAGAAAACCAATAACTGTTATCAAATTATTAGAAAGACGAAAAGAAAAGTGGATAAAATTCCATTAGTATCTCTACAATCTAACTACGATCATTATCTTCTTCGCTAATGTTACCTGTCTAGGATCTCCTCCAACGCATCAGAAGGATTCATTTCATCAGCATCGTCATACTCGAGGGCGTCAACAGCCATCTTCCTGGCAAGATCATAGGACTCCGGGTGCACCCTGGTGCCGTCAAGAACCTCCACCTGGAAGTCAGATGACTCTCGAATACTGCTCGTGTCGATACGGATGAAGCCGGCACAATTGATGACAACATGCGGGCCTAGCTTGCACACCATAACCAACTGGTATCGACTGTTGAGTTGGGTGTTCTTCTGCTTTAAAGACTGGTATAGAGACAAAAAGACAATAGTTAACGGTTCTAATAATAGTAATAGTGGGGTTCCCTGCCACTCAGTCATTTCAAATTGATGTAAACGTTTATTTTTCACTACCAATTTCAAGGTAAGCGTAAGGGTGGGTCTATGGAACAGTTTTGATTTGAGCGTCAAGCTGTCAGATTAAAAAATTAAAATGGTGCCAATTCCAACATTAAATCACAAATAACGACTTTATGATGCAATATAATATATTAATTATACAAAAATAGAAATATGTATTTAAAGTATCTAAATATATCATAATTTTTGGAAAAAAAGCATCAAAAATTATGTTTTTAGTCAATATCTCAAAATGAATATCTGCGAGTTTATTCCTGTATTACCAACTGATAGAAACGTGACCATAATCGATCAGATATGGGAGGTTAAAAGACTAGAAAATGTTCAGGAAACACTCAATATGCAAAAGGACTGTTTTAGTGGCAACATAATATCATTTTTTACCCCTATTGTTATTTGCCTGTAGTGTTTGCCACTCGGACCAAAATTTTTCCCCATACTCTAAGCTACAATTTGATACAAAAAACCAAACTTTTACATCAACTTGAAATGAAAACCAATAAAGTTACTTATTATAAGGAACCCCACTATTAAAAACAAGGACTTAGAATACGAAGAAAAAGAAACACGTGTAAACTCACTTTAAGAAGTCCAAAGCCCTTCCTGGGTCCTAACCCCGATACGAACTTGACAAGATTTGCAGTGTGTGGATACTCGAGGCAGCGGTTAATATCAACTCCCACCTCGTTAACACGATTGATGAACTCGATCTCCAGCGCCTGCAGAAGGAGGTCCTTGGGGATACTGTCCTGCAGAGGATGGAATCGTATCGAGAGGATATCTTCATCGGGATTCATCAGCTGCGAAAACTCGATCAGAGGATCCTGTAATGAACGAAACCGGTACTCGACATGTGCGCCATCCATCTTAATTATTCGAATTTATCCATTATAGACAAACCTGCAGTCTCCTAGCTAGTGAAACTGCCTGTCTCAGAACTCCAGGATACTCAGGAAAGTCAAGGAGAGCCTTCTTGCAGTTCTCGTAGACCAAGGCTGGTTCATTGTCCACAAGTTCCACCTGTATCGGGGCCAGCTCGTGCTCCGCTTCCAACCCACGGACAATCGCGGTGACGTCCTCCTGAATGTTGAGGGCGACACGAGATTCGCACCCAATCCCAATCGCATGGGGTCGATAGCGCAGGATGAACTTTGTCAGTCGTTCAACATCGCTCACCTGATTTCCAAATTAAATTTACCTTAAACTATAATTATTTCATTATAAAATGTTATATTTGCACATTAATAAATGAAAACGATGCTGCTAAGCAAATCAACCTCCATAGCAACGTCGATAATTAATGGAATATACATAATTTTATCAAAATGGGATATAATGGAGACATTAAAATTTAAGAAAAAGCATCGTTAAAATTCCATTTTTTTTGGGAAATCAAAATTATACAGAATATAATTTTAATGAAAATTCTTTTTCAATTTCTACATTGATAAAATAAAAGATCCACAAAATCTTCAACGACACCCAGTGACCCACCTTTTCTTTGCGGAAGTCAGTCCGGAACGACCGCGTACTATATTTAATCCCGGGAAGTTTCAGGAAGTCCATCACCTCACCTCCGCCATCAATTAGAACAGCGAAGGCACTCGAGTCCTTATCATCCGTGTACGTGATCGCCATAATACGAGCGTTGCCATGACCACCTGACCTGAGTTCGTCCAGTTGGCGGCCACCCGCACCGCTGTCCACCGAATACGGGGACACCTGGATCCAATTGAAAAGCTTCCGAGCGCAAAGCTGCCGCAGAGAAGAGGAATAATATGAACAATAAATATGAATCTTCTTTTGAGGGAATGATCTGTTTTGTTACCTTGACAATTCCATCATAGGCCTCAGAGAGAAGTCGGGCCCGCAACTCTTTTCTCAACTGTGGATATATTAATAAGTCGAGGGCTTGTTGAATAACCAGACACCGTTCATCATTCCAAGCTTGGACTAGAGCACTGAATTCATCCTGTTAAACAAAAGCAGTACAAAAATGTTTATATAAAGTATTCACAACTGACAAGATATCTAAAAAAAAATAAAAAAATTCACTCACTCGATGGAAGAACTGCTTGATTTCATCAAAGTATGTTGGCAAATTGTGACCACCCTGGTCGTCCATTGAGAGCTCATAATCAAGAAACTGATCTGTGGCACCCTGAAACCCCCAATTATCGGTTTCTAGGTGAATTATTTACAAAAACAATAGTTTACAAATATAATATCAGGCTCACATTGACAACTTGGAGGAAGATATCGCCGGCAATATCCGACACTGGCTTATTCTTTACATATTTGACCGAATAGAGCGGGTGAAGTTCGTCAATCTCCTTCCTGCCCTTCTTGGTAGGACGAACCTTGAGTCGGGCACGATCGAAGAAGACACGTCGACAAATCCTTCGCACCAGAGGCTCACTGGCAATCTGCTTGGCCAGGAGGTGACGTGCCGCGGAGAGAGCTAGCTCAGGGGTGGGGAACTGGGGCGAGACAAAGTCTGCGGCGGCATCCACAGGGAGCATGGGACACTGGTCCACCTCATGACGCTGGTACTGATCGCGCATATTCTCCGCGAAGCATTCAGCGGAGAGTCCAAAGCGTTGGATCAAATTGCCGAGACCGGCGCGCAGTGCGATGCGGTATTGTGCCGATTCTGCGGAGCTGCGAGACCGAATTGGCTGTGTGTCGATAGGGTCGGGTTCCGGTTCATGCTGTGCAGAGGGAATGCAGATTATTTCAAAATCTACTTGTTGTAGACGGGATGTAGTGAGAAACATTTCAGAACATAACGAATTGAAATTATTTACTAATTTATCCATAATAAACCGAATAAAAACACAAGTGACAACGAAAACCTAACAACATTGTAAATAGGCTTCTAGAGAAACATAATTCTAAACCTTTTCGATAGTGAAGGCAGCCGAAAGGGTCCAAAACAAAATTCAATGAAATTCAAGTGTACAGCAGAGTGAATTTTGTTACATATAATTATGTTGAATTAGTGATAATAGCAACAGCATGATGGTTCATTGTTAGAGCACTAATTTATAATTGCTAATCATATTTATAGATCCAGCTAATATTAGTGAGCAAATTAAATAAAAATAGCAGCAACAAGTAGATCATTAAATGTTTAAGAAACCGTCAATCAATTAGCCCACCTCGTCTTCATCCTCGGCCTTTGATTCCGTATCATTGGCATTTTCCGCAGCCTTCTTGGCAGCTCTCTGTTTAGCCTCCCATTGCTTCATTCGGGGAAGTTCATCCCCATAATGGAGCAGGAACCAGGTGTAGACATCGTGGATTTCGTCCAGAGTGTCGATATGACGACAGCTGGTTCAAAAAAGGAAAATCATCACCAAATACCAATAACATTTCTTTTGTGTAAATATATAAACTCACAAAGACAGCGCCTTATCCGGAAATGGTGGAATGTCCTCCCTAGTAATGGTCTCATCAAGTCTCAGAGCAGCCAGATAGTCGCGCATCCTCTGCACAGACCTGGTCAGATTGTTCTTCCGTTCGCGGAGCTGGGTCCACTTCTCGTCCCACTGCCAGATGCGCCAAAGATCGTTGATATTGAGCTCTTTCTCCACATACTCTTTTCGGTAGAAGGCGATAAAGGGGACCTCCAGTAAATTCTCACGCATATAGATTAGGGCTTCCTTTATCTTGGGAGTTGCAGCATCCGTCTTTAACAGTCAGCGAAGGACAAAAATGAAGTAAACTTATCCAGTTAGGACAATTTTCGTTCATAACAAGTTACTCTATGATGAAATATATTAAGTTTAATCATTTCATATTTAATTAAAATCCTCCTTTTAAATATAAGTATATAAATACGATTTAAAGTTAATAAGTACAGAAATTGTATTATTTAAACAATAAACGGATAAGCGAAATTAACCACACACAAATGGAAGAATCATACGCATATTACGCTCAGTCCATGAAAGTTCAAATCGCCCACCTTATGATCAGCCTTGTGAGTGTAGGCATAGTTGGCCCCACCGCCACCCATATTGTCAGTCTTGGGCTCCTGTGCGGTGATGTAACCCTTTCTGAAGGCGTGTTTAAAGATCCACTCGGCCTCCTCTCCCAATTCCTCCATATCAGCCTTATACGTGAGTGAACTGGAGTTCACCTGATGAATGGGTACCGACCGGAGTTGAAACCTCTCCGGGATATCCGTTTTGCGAATAGTCTCGTCCTCCTTAGTGTAGTAGCCCCGATCTAGATCGCTAGGATCAAACATCTCGTTGATGGCGTCAGTGTCGGCCATGCGATCTTCGCGCGCTTTTCTTCGTGCGGCTGTAGCACGACGGCGTTGGGCTCGAGATTCGGCCTCTTCCCCCTGTAAATACGCGAGAGATAGCAACAGCAACACGTGGGATTAGAAAAGACTTAGGATAGACTTTAATAAGCAGTAACTCACCCCGTCATCTTCATCTTCATCACTGATATCCTCCTCGTCTTCTTCGTCTTCATCCTCATCTTCAGGCTGCACAAACTCGGCCAACTCCTCCATATCAACACCGAAAATCTCCTGGGCCTGCTGCAGAGCAGCGTCCTCTCTTACTACTCGCTTTGGACGTTTGGCGCGCGTAGAGTCACCGTTCTCGTCCACAATGAAGTCGCCCATGTCTGTCAGATAAGTTTATTCAAATACCTTTAGACACCATTTCCCTTATTTAACAAAACTAATCACAGAATGAAGTGTAATCTGTAAAGAACAGATCAGTCGAGTTGACCTACCATCTTCATAATCATCTTCTTCGCCTTCCTCTTCGTCATCCTCGTCCACACGAAGATTTGGGTCGGCCGTTGGGACTTTATCTGCCTTGCGCCGCCCGCCAGCATCGTCATCTCTCTCGTCATCCTCCTCGTCATCCTCAAAGATCTGACGTGCAATCTCGTCACGACCCTCCTCCACGTGTTTCTTTGCCCGACGCTCGTCGAAGGCGCCCAGCTGGGACACCGATGAGGCATTGGAGTCTTCATCATCCTCCACGACAAGACGACGTTTCTTCTGCAGACATGTTGTTAATATTGTTCAATATTATCCGAATAGTGCAAATAACAGAAAAGTTTTCAACCGAGACAAATAGATCTAACCAAACGAGCTAAAACAACTAAAAAAATCATTTACAGTTGAGATCATAAAATTAGAAGCCGAATAAAAGATATTCAAAGTTAATTTTGTAAGTAGATTATTATAATGAGTGATAGATGCAAAATTGCCATTCAAAACTGTTCAAGCTAGTAATTTATTTATTTTTTGGAAATTATCTCGAAGCCAAAAAATGACAAAATAAGCGAAATTTGGTAACTATATAAAAATTTCCAATATTGTATTTAATGTGCGAAAGCCTATAGAATATAGACATTCTTGCAGAAACAAAACTGTTTCATTAACAAAAAATTAAAAATACTCAAAAAGTTAGATAAACATTTTGTTATTTAATAAAATAAAACACATTTTGCATTGCAAAAAGCCTTTTAAAACTTTAACAAATAAGGTATGCATAAACTTACCTGTCTTTTTATTTTCCTTCCCAAATTTTCTTGTAGTAACTGAAAATCATCATCCTCCAACGAATCATCATCAGACGAGCCACCATCCGCATCATCGTTATCTGGTTCTACTTGCTTGCTAGACTTTCTATTTCCAATCTGATCCTCATCATCCTCCTCGTCCTCATCAACAATCCAACCGGCACCCTCCTTGCGGCACATTTCATCCTCTAAAATAGAACAATGTCAATTATAAGAATTAAAATATTAAATTGTATAAAAAAAGCTTTCATAATTTAATATTTAAAATATCACACACCATCTGGTATTTCATCATTCGAATCAGAATCTGAACTGGAATCGGAATTTGAGGTAATTTTGGGACGCTTTTTGGGGACTGCCTCCTCATCACTTGTGTCATCAGATTCGACGGCTTCCTTTTCAAAGAAATCTGCCATATTTCAACTCTAAACCTAAAATAGTAGTGTATTCTTTAAATTTCTAGGCAATCTACAATATCAAATCTTAGAAGTCAAGTCAATATATTAAAATAATATTTATAATAAATTGAAGTTGTGAGACTAAATATTATTGAAATTCAATGTCAAATTTTTCTTCTTTTGAATACTGGAAACTGTATTATATAAAATCCATTATTTATAAATTATGTATATAACAAACTGCATAAAATGAAACAACTGTTAAATTAAAAATATATATATATTATATATACTCAATTAAAATTTATCTATAATATATCAATCGAATATGTCTGTTAGAGTAAATAAGTAATCTTGTTTGTGTCAATTAAGATAACTTTTATATATTAAACTAAAATTTAGCATTTATAAATGGAAAATAAACTTTTCTTTCAATGAACTTTTATTATAGAACATGTCTTTATGTCAAACATCATACCAATTAAAAAAAGGTGATTATATTTGAGTTCTAAAAGTTATAGGAAACTGTTTTTTTTCAATCAAACATTTTTAAACCATCTAATTCAGTCATTAACAAAACTTTATTGCATGGTAATTTTATATAGCATAGGTATAAGTGCATAGAATAACTGTAGTGCTACACAATGTGAAGGGCAGCCAGTGACTTCTTCAGATTAATTGAATTCCACCAGAATCCAAACCATCTGCCCAACTTGGCCTGAACTGAGGCTAAGAATAGATATCTATTTGCATGAGGGATCGCCTTATCCTCGTCACCAACCTTAGAAAACAGTAAAACTCAGTCTTGACATAAATTAGGGCTGGATACATAATGAACATCCATCAGGTCATTGTAAACCTTGTCAACTATTGCAAAGTAGTCTATCTTCTGCCTTCTCCCTGGGACAGTATTTACAACCCAGGAACCAGCCCATCAACATTATGAGCATGTTAAGATAATAATGTTGATGGGCGTAATTTAGTTGGATGACCTTCCATCCTCTCTCATTATAATATAGGGGAGGGTGCTGATGTCTTGTCACGATGAACATAAAATACTTATTCTTCTGTTATTTGACTATTTAACTTTTCTTTAAAAATCTAGTTTGTACCAGTTTAATGCTTTTCACTAGCAGTGCAAGGAAATTTCCATATGTTTGATCCTTAATTAGGGATTTTATTGGTTGATTGCATTTTAGCTAACATGACAATGCTTGTACCACAATTATGTATGATGTGCTAAACTTAATTATATCATTTCAAAATAAAATAGTATGTGTGAATTACCAAATTTTCAAAAAATAAAAATTATTTTTAAAATAAAATAATACAACTACGTTTTGGATTCATCCCATGTTCAGGGATTATGAACCAGGCTGTTGTTCAAGATTTTGAGTGTATACATTTCGTAGATACTAAAAAATTCAATAGCATATGGCACTAAATGTATAACAAAAGTTAGCAAATTTTTAATATTTTTTTCTTGACAGTTTATAGATTTGAAACTTAAAAACAAAACATTATTTATTATAACCTAAACATAACATTCTCCTGAATGTCCCTATCATGTAGAATTTAAAGCAGCTTTCTACCTTAATTATTTTTTTTAATTACAGCCTTTCAAAGTTAAATAGTGTAGTTTTTCCTGATTTTCCCCACACTATTATATATAATATTAGAGTTGACTTGCATTTCAACAATTTTTAATGCATTTAATATTTATGTAATCTTTATACCAACATATTGTTTTAAGTGATCTTAGATATAAATGAATGAGAATACTTTCAGCAACATATATTACTCAGTCCATTATACAGGAAAATATTTTATAACATATACTGCTGGTTCAAATAAATTTAAAATTGTTTTTGAAATAATATAGTATAGATAATAGAATTTGGCCCATTGATAAATAATGTGTCCAATACACAGAAAAAAAAATCTGTTCTCTTAATTTCTAAAATGATAATTATGCTTTTAAAAAGTCATTAATGTATGTGAACTAAAAATTATTTGATAATTATGATGTATATAATATAATTCTACAGGGTTCCTCATGCAACTTTATTTTTTTATTAGACTTTTTTTGAGTTTTCAGTTTTTAATTCAAGACTGAGTATGAAACCTGTTATACCCTAATTATTAAGTATAAACATACCTATTAATTATTTATATATTTCAAATACAATCCTGTCTTTCTTCTATGACAATTGCATTATAACACTACACTACATTACACACAATTAAATATAGTACCAAAAGTTTGCAAAGCTACCCTTATTATATGGAAATTTCCAATTACAACATTTATTATCTCAATTATGTTTAATTAAACTAATTATTAAGCATAAATTCAACTGATTAATTTTTTGGTACAACTCAAGTCCTTTTTCTATGAAAATCTCTCAAGCAAAATTTAAAGCAATTCCTATACATATATGTTTATATATAAAATTGGACTTTGTATGCTCAAGATTTTAGAAATATTGCCAAAGAAAAAAGTCCTGGATTGCCACTGATTTAATAAATGATTGTCTCCAAATTAAAGTGTTTCATGGAAAATGTAATTCCTACCTTTTTTATTTAACCCCACCCCTCCTATTGAAAATGAAGTATAATAGTATAATATACAGGCATTCTATTACCTCATAATTAAAGTTCTCTGAAAACAAGGGATGCATGAATTTTGCAGCACAATATAATAGAAAAAGCACATAAAGAAAGACCAAAATGAGTCTGAAATTTTCAGAATTCTATGATGTCTGAGAATATCATGCTTTCTCTAAAAAATTGGTATATTTATGATTTTTAAAATAAAAATTTGTTTGCACTGTGTATTTAATTATTAAACAAACATTAATATTTTATAATCATTCTGTAAATAAAGCCTATACCCATCCACGATCATAATGAAAACAAATAAGAATATTTGTTTTCAAAGAGTTAAATACTAATTTTTTGTAGGATGAGGGAATTTGTCTATCTCTATGGTCTTATGAAAATAGTCTTAATGATTGGGGTAGACTCAAACAGCGAGTAGTAAATTGTGTGAACATATATACAAATTTTGACAGAAATATTGAGAGGAAAAGGAATTTAAACAGGTGATTTTAAGTAGAAGTTATTGACATAGAAAAGAGGCACTAAAAAAAGTGAAATATCAACTTGTTTAAATATAATAAATCTAAAACTTTCCAGCTGCATGTAATAAATGGAATGGTATGGAATTAAATGGTTCCTTCTGTGTGGGTAATAAATGAGTAAAAAACAGAACCCATTTATTGGTAGAAAACAGGCTGTTCTATGTGGATAACAAATGGAACATTCATATTGGAATGAAGAGCTCACTTAGAATGTGTTGCACTTTGTTTATATTTTGTGCTCTTGTTTATCCATATCATCATTAAATATGGTTGTCATAAGCATAATTTGATGTTTTTTTTTGTTGATTAATATTTATTGACTTTCTGTGTAGTATTATTTATAGTATTGTGATTTCTAGGTTTTAAATAGATATTACACATTTAATAATTGTCGGAATTTTGTTTGTATAATATAATATACATTTATTTTACTTAACATAACATTCTATATATAATTACTTTTTATTACAAATTCCTTAAATCCACAAATATTCATCAATTTACTCTGAAGAAGAAGATATATATTGAGAATATATACAAGTTGGAAAGGGAATTAATAAATATATTTCTAATAATTAAAATTACTTTATAATAATATTCTACTGGAGAATTATCATCTACTTGTTAAATCACAGGAGAATTAATATGCACTATAAGATTGATCTCCAATATATGCAAAGTGCTGTATCCCAATTTTGCATAAATAAATTGAGTTAATAATGCAGAATATCATAATATATAAATATTATAAACTTGTCATTCTAAATTAAGTCTATAAAATTACATACACAATAGCATAATCCACTAGTGGGTTGTAGAGTCGATACTCAACTCTTTTCTCTTCTTTTAGTTACAGTTTGTTGTAACCTTGTTAAAATTGTACATTTTTGGTTAAAAATCATTGAAATTGGTTGAAAACTAGCAACTAAAAATTATAAACTGAAAACTAAAACCTAATTCAAAATAACTAATAACTAACTAAGGAACATCAAACAACAAACATTAAACTTCATACAACTAACATTAAAACAACAAATTTTATTCTTCATACAAAAAACATCTGATCATTCAACAAACACAATATAAAAAACTTCATAAAACTAAAAACTTAAAAATAACTAAGAAATTAAGGAATATCAAACAACAAACATTAAACTTTATACAACTAACATCAAACCAAAAATATTAAACATCATACAACAAACATCAAACAGAAAACATAATACATTGAATGTCAAACAAAAAACATCATACAACCAACATAAAACACAAAACTTCATAAAACTAAAAAAAAATTGAAAACTAAAACCTAAAACTATGCACTCATAAATTATCCTCATTTTTTTGTATTTATATCTATTTTTGTAATTTTATTGTGTTTAAAGTTGTACCAAAAACATTACATTTATGAATAATTTATGAATATTGCTTTGAACATTGTTTAATTTAGAACTGCTGAGAATATTCATTAATTATAATCAAATTTATTGATTAAAATATGTAAATTATATGTTTCAAAAATAGTTTTTTAAAGGTATTTTAAAAAATTTTTAA
The DNA here is from genome assembly GCA_034780395.1 of Vannuccia rotundouncinata. NCBI lineage: Eukaryota > Metazoa > Platyhelminthes > Proseriata > Coelogynoporidae > Vannuccia > Vannuccia rotundouncinata. The sequence continues at coordinate 50,027 of JAUZNC010000119.1, read as the reverse complement.
AAAAATAAATAAAATTAAAATTAAAAGGCCTTCTGAGGTGGTGTTTAATTTTCAGTGTTTTTTAATTATTGTATATATCTATAATTCTACAGATATGTTCTCTGTATTTGTATAGATATTAATTAATGATTATTATTATGGATATGGTAAAATTGATTAAAAATATATGCTATTTATCTACATTTTTTTGGCCAAATAATTGCCATACTATTTTCAATAAAAAATTAATGCCCATAAGCCCATGTTAATTCTTTCTGTGCTCATTGTTCCTTTTTTTCCTTTCATGGTTAGATTTATATTTTCCTTATAGATTATTTCAAGGAAGTTCAAGTGAATTTTTGGAACTGATTGTTTTTGGGATCCTATATATCTCAGGTGACAGACACACATATGGCAGACATTAGTATATGTGTTGGCAATCATTTGTAGACATTTCAATTTATACAATCTACATCTTTTACATTTACATCTTATATGATCTACAATGAATGTACATGATTGGTTGGAAGAGCTTTTAGCTGTTGACAATAATTTGTTGATGCTAAAAGATTGTAATTTATTAGAAATTATACCTTTAATTCATGTATAATAAAAAATAGCATGATATGTTATTTTACATTATAAAAAATATTAAATTCATGCAAAGAAAAATGATAAATCAGTTTTAAACAAAAATAGGAATTTTCAATGATTTGTAGTTTATAATATAATGGTTGGACTGTTTTTGGAGGAGATGTCCACACTTGGTCACCACTGCCCAGACATTTCCATTATTTAAATTGATTTCATTGTCCACAAACAGTTGCCAACAATTGGATTCATAAGATAGAAACACTGCAAAGTAAAATATTTCTAATTAATTATATAAGACATTCATAGCATATGTTCATCTATAGATTTAGTATATTAATGATTTTTTGTGACTTTAATGTGTTTAAAGTTGCTAAATTTCCATTTATAAAAATATGGAAATATTGGATAATAAGATCGATACAAAGCTTTAAACCAACTTATTTCTAGACCTAAGACCCAGCGAAGCAAGGTCTACCACACCTTGAACACAGTGTTTGTGTTTAATTAAAATTTATTGCACATCCAAACAGTCTAAAATCATTTTCAGCAAATAAAATTTGTTTTTATATGCCGTATTTTCAGGCACATATCATGCAACTACTATAATTTATAGTCTGTAAAAATAGCTGTCAGTATTAATAATAATATTTCCAAAGAATGACCATGTGAACGAATTCTGATTAATAGATATTAATTTTTTGAAATATGCTATAAATAATATTACAATAGTTGCTTAAAAAATCTATAAATAAAATTTATAAAAATAGATTTTTTAACAGTTCTTTATAAATTCTAAAGAATGATAAGCAATCATTCTTCAAAAAAATAATCTTTAAATAATAATATGGATATTAAAACAAGAGCAGAAAATATGAATAAAGCACAATATACTACAAGTCAGTTATTTATTACTTATAGATGTACCAGTTATCCAGGAAGCATTCTATGCAGCCTAATAAGCAAATATCTAGTATACATTATACACCCAACCCTATTTTTCACTAGTTAAATTGGAGTAATATTGATAAATATCAGGATAAAAATGTTTAGGATACCCAAGCTGACCATTTATTACCCACACAGATAATGGAACAGCCCATTTTTTACATATAAATCGGCAAGGCTTTTGTTACAGTTATTCCCTAGATAGTTTGTTTTTTACCCATATGGAATGGCCCATTTTGTTCTGTACTGTTCCATTTATTGCCTGCAGCCAACTATCCTGGTTTTCAAATATGTGCAGTTTTGTTTTGACAAACTAAGTGCTAGCCTAAGGTTAAAGAAAAAAAATAAAATTTCTTTGATAAAACGCATTTGAAATTTCCACTCCCCATTCCAAAAAACGAGAGATGTGTTTTGCCATGGGCCACTTTAATTGAAGATGATTCCTAATGCTTAATATATTATTTAGCCAGATTTGTTTAAATTTCTAAAAAGGAAAAATTAAAATTTCTCTAAATAAAATCATTTTTGTATTTAATAATTTAAATTAAGATATAATGAATGTGTTTAGCTTACTTCTATAAATTAATAATTTGATAGATTTAGAAAACTATAAAATGGATTATTTTTAAAAATTGTATTTTAAATTCGAATAAAATTATTTTAAACAAATTATTAAAAATATAGAAGTCTGGTATTAAATAAAAAAATTGTAATATATATTCAGGTCAGCCTAAAATAAAAGAGATTAATATGCTATTGCATCACATTACTCTAATATTTTTTTATAAAAAACTAGGCAGTTCATGCATAAGTTTGAATAGTCATAATAATTTGGATTATACTATAGTGTTAAATAGTGAAGCTAAAAAATCTTTAAAAATCGGAAAAGTAAAGGTTAAAATATTTTTATCTTATAGAGGAGGAATTATCAGGGGAGTTTAATTGAAACGTTATGGTGTGTATATTAACGTGGTATCATAGCTACCGCCCAGTGGGGCGTCAATTAGGGGCATTTGTCCCCCCTAGAAAAAAATGGAAGTGCCATTTCCGTAAATAAAATGAACTTTTTAGGACCAACATTGTACTAAATTATTTAAATAATAGTTTATAATGTTCGGACTACGAAATGTGTCATAATAAATTTATAATTTAATTTAAATCGGTAAATCTATATACACAATTATAATTAAGAAACTGCATTTGTTTATTTCAGCATTTGGAGAATAAAGACTATATAATATATACTGTCACATTTTATTGGACATACATTTTTCTTATAGCCTGTTAATTCAGTTAAATAAAAGTCAGATATAAAAGCAAGCTAGATTATTGCAGTTGCGCCAACGGCGATTTTAGGCGGATATTTGTTCAGGGTTTAAATTTAGCTGAACTTTTTATCTGATCATAATTAAAATCTGGTATAATTATTGTCTATAAGAATTGGCAAATGATTATTATTATTAAACACATCCAGGTGTTTAAAAAAATAGTATTATGAACAGCATATTCCTAAATTTAAACATTATACTATAAAAGAGTAAAATAGTATGTATACCAACCGTAAAAATCTGCCTTATTCTCTTTTGTCTGCCTAAAATCGAGTTAGATTAGAACTAGTCTTTGCCATCGGAGTAAGCCAACTATGCGATTTATTGTAACAGTGCCAACAGATTTAATTTTTTTCATTTCTTCAAAAAAACTATGTGAGCTGCTACGTTTAAATTAAACCAGTTAAAACGAAATTTAAGATTAATATAATTTTACTGTATGCCAACTGTGAGCCGTTGGGCTAACATCATTTTCCCCACTGGGACATATCTTAATCATATATTATCAATCAATATCAATGCCTGTACTGTGTTGCAATACCTATATAAGGCCCATTAACCACTAAAAGGCCCACTAATAAAAACTTAATGGTGAAAATTGCTGAAATTCGAAAATGTTTTGCGGAGATATTCTATAGGTAGATTCATGCAAAATTTTAACGAAGCCCACCACAGATAGGTCGATCCTCTCTGATTGGCTCCCTAACTCTTTTATTGGGGTAAGCCAATCAGAGACCGAACAAAATTATACTTTTTAATCAAAAAGCTTTTGTGTTAGGGACTAATGTTAGTATAAACCCTCAGTTAATATTTCTTTTTAAAAAAGCTATGGTGCTTAAAATTGAAGTGAGCCGGACGAGCTAAAGTATCAACAATGACAAATTATACAGATACTGTGAAAAAATATATAGTATAGTAATATACAGTATAGTAAACTACAATAAATGTTTACAGAGAAAACGGCCGAATCCGTTGACAGATTTCAATTTCGAACCTTCGTTCGACCCCTATAAGGCACCTTTAAAGGTTTGTTTTTTTACAAAAAATCGATTTCTATTAAATTTGACCTAAAATTTACAGGATTTTCATTGTGTAGAATAATTAAATTAAGAGAATTTTTTTCAGAGTTAGGGTTTAAATTGGGACGTATGTATAACTTGTCGTATGACATTTATGGAATATGAAATGAAGAAAGAAGACAATAGCTAAAAGTAAAATTTATAATATTTCAAATTTTTGATTAACTCTTTGGAAAATGTGTAAAAAATACGTTATATAGCGACGGATTATGTTTTATTAGTCGACGCCCGTGATATTTAAAAAATGTTCACGTTTGTTATGTTTGATTTCTTATTTAGGGTGTTAACGTGATTTAAGTGAGTTAGGGAATTAATAAGCACTTTTGAAAATAGCTAATTTGCAAAAATTTACTAAACAAAAAATGCTATTTGCAATCGATATTGTAGAATCGAATTCTAAGGTCAGAACCAAAATTTGGGCTCAATTGGAGCTTTCCGGTATCATCCAGAGCAAAATCAAAAAGACACCCTAAAATAGTGCTTTTTATTTTCAAATGTGTTTTATTTGGAAAATATAGGCCGATTGCACAGTTCTAAAGTCCCACTGATTCGTTTTTCAAAAGCACAACCTCTGTAGGAAATTTTTTTGATTTGAATCTTTATTAAGACTATAGAGTCAAAAATAGTGTCTAACATGTTTTTTTTATAAAATTTTTTTAAAACTAAAAAGAATTATATCAGTTGTGTATCCATAAAAATGCGGTTATTTTCCGTAAAAAATCAAAAAAAAATTGCTATGTGCGCGTCTGAAAGCCTAAAAACTTGTTCCGGCCAAATTCAGCCTCTCTTTTCAATCCTAAAATTTGCGCAATGTTAACCATTTCATGCTATATTTAAATTTTTCAATATATTAGATACATCAAAGGTTTTTCACAATTTTCTTTGAGTGTTTATTTATTCTGCAAGAAAACCATGCATACACTATAAAGCATAACGATGGCTACAGATAAAGCCTACTAAAAATAAATCTTTCTTATAGTGTTAAACAATAACAAGAACTCGCAACTATATATAAATAAATATATATAAATAAAAAAATGTGGCCGACACAAGAGGTATTAAATTAAATATAAAATGGATTAATTACGCGAATTTCAAAATATAATTATTAGACAACAGTGTTATATAGTAAAAATAAATCGATCTTAAAAAATGGTATTAATTAAAAAATGTAAGCCTTGTATTAATTAGCGAGAGTTTACTGTATATCATCCTTTAAACGATAAAAATCCACTCAATTTTAAATTTTAACATTGTTATACAAAGAATTTTGCTTTATATTCTTTGGTGCTATTAATATTAGCCTTGAAATTACTTTTATAGAGCTATGTTGTGAATATATATAGTATCACGAAATACTAGAGCGTGAATATGGGGGATGAAACTCAGGATTGTGCTGACAAAGAACAGCTGTTAGCATTTGTATTCGATATGTTGGAGATATTTCAATTGGAAAACATTATACATTTTACGCTGTGTATAATGTATAATAAAAAATAACTGATCTATATTGAATATAATGTATCTATTTTCTATAGCATGTTAATATATAAAATAAATTAATTTATTAGTAACATTGGCAAACACCCTAACCCTAACCCTAACAATTGAGGGCCCTTTTGAAAGTCCTTATAATATATATATTGCGTAACTTTAATTATTTATGAACGACCCATATATATCTCTTAATCCCACCACCCTCCCCAGCCCACCCTTTCTAAAATACTTGGCTATATATACGGGACTCATATTATATATTTTAAGGAACTTTTAGGCTTTATACGTATATAAAAATTATGATATATACATATTAAATTAAATAGTATCATAAATTTTATACGCATCAAATGTTATCGATCATATTTATATATAAACTGATCGACTCATTTATTTTGATATAGATATATCTAAAATTAGCATAGGTATATAAAAATTTTATTATATTTTGGAATATGTAATAATTATCTTTTATCTGTATAAATTAATATTGTTAAATTTTTTAACAATATTTTTATCCATCTATATGTTACGTAATAATTTCGACAAATAACATCAAAGTAATTAAAATTTAAAATGATAATTTCATACAGTTTGAAAAAAGTGGACGTAAAGTCTTTTTGATATACTAATCGAACATATTCTTAGGTAAAATAAAATCTTTTTATATATAGTGTTTTAATGAATCAATTTTTAACTTGATGTAAACTTATATTAGCGGTGAGTTCATAAAGGTTGTTAACAAAAACATTTTGGGGCGTTGTTTTTATTTTTATTAAGAGATCTCTTAATTATTATTATTCATACGATAATTACGTAGTTAAAATATTTAAAGACAGTACAGTTTTAAAATATGTACAAAGCAAAATCGTTGTTTAAATAATTGGTTAGATTGTATTATGTTTAGAGCTATAACAATATATAACTAATACTTAATTACTGACTAGTCTACTATAATATTATTTTTCTTTAGAAAATAAATAATTATACTTCAAATAGGTAAACAAAAAAATTTAGTAATTTAAATATTTCACAAATTGTATTATTTTTTCATTTTTAAAATTTTGATATTCAAAGCTTTTTTGAGCTACTTAGACTTAAGACTTGACCTTAAATTATAAGCAGTCCTGACTTAGTAGACCCAGAGCTATAGATAAAAATTTGTGTGCTAGTTTAATTGTTTACAATATATTGAAATGTATGAATTTTAGATAAAAACCAGTATATCAAAATTAGGGTTTAAGTTAAGATTTCAGTTTCAAAAATATCCATCTTGGTCAACATAAAATATAGGTTAATAACCATTACTATATTGCAAACATTAATCATTTTTTCAATTACCTATTAGTCTGGCAGCTTGCACTTGCCACATATAACAAACAAGATACCAACATTAACCCCCTTGTAATTGTAGATAATTATATCAAATATTCCAAAATAGACATCTGCTGGAGTTGAAGAGTTGGTTTACACCACAAAGCTTTTTTATTTTCCCATATTAAAGAATAGGAATAGTTATACAATAATAGGTTACATTTACAACAAAATGCCTATTTCTTATAAAAAAGGTTGAATTAGGTTTCAAAAAGCTTTATTGTATATGATCATGAACATATAACTGATTTCTTTATATTAAAACATAATATTATTTATTTCCAGATACTTTTGATTATTGATATTAGACCCACTTTTTGCAAAATATTTTCAATGCCCACAAATATTCATATATAATGAGCAACTTTGCTAGGTACTTTGATTATTTATATTTTGGCTTATATAAATGTGCTTTAAAATTATTAAAATAGAACATATTATACCTATATAGTATATGCTTTGATTTTTTTAATTAATAAGATGAATTTGTAGCATGTCTATATAGATAGTTTTGATTTTTAAGTTGACCTTAGAGTATTAGGATAATTTAAAATAGATTTTAACAACTTTTAAAAAGTTTATGGATGTATATATATATATATATTATATATATATATATCTTAAAATAAAAAATATTAATGAGAAGGATTCTCTATAAATAAAACTATTTATTTCATTGAGATTATCGATAAAAATGAAAACCTTATTAAATAGAATCACAAAACAACTGAACAAATCTATCTAATGAATGAATCTCATAAAAAAAATAAGTTCATCTCAAGTGCAAGTTTTAGAAATTTATTAAAAATTTATTAGAAAGTTATTGCTATTATTTTTATTTAAACATTAATATATATATATTTTTAATAATTGTTTTATATTAGAATAAAAAATGCATTTAATATATCAAAATATTATAGTATATGATATTTAAATTTACAATTTGTCTTCTATATTCCTATATATTATCAACTATAAAATTATTCATTATAGAATATTTATATTCATTATATAATATGATTGTTATATTAGACACACAAAGAATATGTGAATACAAGGATGCTTAACTATGATTTTATCTAAGAATATAATTATTTTTATACATCATAAAGGTTTAGACAATATAAAAATCTCTATATATATATATATAGAACTTTTAAATCTTCATATAAATTATAAAATATTTCAATTTATATATATGTTTATTATGTTGTATTACAGATTACTACATATATCATATGTTCATTTTTCTTGCAGGTAAATACATATTAAATTATTTATATTATTTAATTTTCAACATGAATAATAACACATTCAAAAATTTTCAAAGAGTAGGTAATATATTAGTAATTACATATATTATTATTTCCTTGATAATGTTCAATTGATATTTAACACATATCTGTAAAGGACATTAGATTTTGTAACCAATTTTATTCATATGTAAACAGATTTAATTCTAATATAATAGGTATATTTACTTGAAACAGACACCTCAATACATATGCAAGTGAACATATAACAGTAACTGCTATTTAAAAGAAATGCATACATTTTATTTAGGTATGCCGAAGACTGCATGTTATAATTTATAGCAAATTATATTAAAGAATCATAAAATTATTTGTAATATAGATATATTTACTTAAAAACTGATGTGAAAGTACTCTTTGAAAACTAGAGTTGTAGGTGTGTTATTATTCATGTTGAGAATTAACAATATGTACAATTCAATTTGTGTCTACTTACAAGATGAATGAAAATATATGAAGTGTTGTATCATACAATATAACAAGCATATATGTGAACTAAAATATTTTATAACCTATATAAAGATTCAAAAGTTCTCAAAAAATTTTTTAATGTCTAAATCTGTTTATTGTATCATAATAATGGGCTTTTTGGCTAAAATAACACTGAAAGAATAGTTGAGCATCTTGGTATTCACATAGATATTTTGCTTACGATACATTATTTACAAAAATTATCTTGTATATGTGGATTTTCTGAGTAATGTGTTTATCTGCTAATACTAATAAAAGGTCAGATAGGTAAATGATTGTCACCTCTCTATACTTAATCCTGAATTTTTTTATAATACTTAAAAAGGGAATATTTTTGTGCATATCTGGGAAATTGTATTCATTTTTAAAGCATTTTCTTTTCAAGACCAGCATGGTTCTTATATTTGAGCGGGACTTTACCAGTTTTAATGAATGGTTAAAGGGTAGCTTATGTAATTGCTTCAATAAATATGGTAAACTATTGTTTTTTTGTTTAGTTTTAAAAATAATTCTCATAACAAATATATTTTTTGATGTACTTATCCATAAAATATTTTAAAATCTCATTATAGTTATCATATTTATTATTATAGAGATATGTGTTATGTTTCATACAAATATAGTATTCATATGTATGTACACATTTTTATATACCAACTTTATTTTATAAAATTATTATACTACCTTCATTTTAGACTTATATATCCAAAATGTTTTAACACAGATATGTAATATACTATTTAAAATTCAAAATACACCTTTGAAAATATTTAATAGTTTATCTGAATGCAAGTATTTGGAATTAATATTTGAAGCATTCCAAAAATATTATTATTTAATTAGTCACAAATATTCTAAAACTTGAAAATGGTCAGCTGATTTCATTGTAAAAATATCACAATGAAATTATTAATTCTCAAACATTTCTAAAATTAAATTTATGTTAGTTTCAGATATTGTGGTTTTATACTTTTCATTACATAAATGAACAAAAAAATATGTCTTTATATTTTCAATTTAAACTTTACATAAATATAAATTAAGTTTTTGTTCATTCATTAATTTAAAAAAAATTATTTATAGTTATATCAATATATATATATATTTGCATTAATTAATCATTTAACATAACAGTATATATTGTAATATACTGAAACAGCCTTCATGGGTTAATATTTAGTGTATACTTTGATTCTTATATTTTCAGAAATAGACAATGAATCACTTACTTGAGCAGTCAGAAAAAGACTTTAAAAAGTCTCTTGAACGTTTGAAACCACATGTATGTAATATAGCCTTGAATTAAATGAATATTACTCAATTTAACAAATATATTATTGCACTCCTTCCTCCTCAGGATATTCTTGCACTAGCTCAGTTAATTCAGAGAGAGATTTTGCTGGAACAGGATGATCACAGCCGTGTTGTTGCCCGGTGGGAATGTGCCAAAACTCTTGGAGACGAAAGTGTCGAAGCAGTACGATTTTTGGCCGACAAAGAGGAATCAGAAATTCGACTCAATTCTCTTCAACAAAAGCGCACTATCTGTCTCAGCTTGGTAAATTGCTAAAAGATTAATTAAACGTTTAGAATACTTCATTATTTATATCTTATTGTTTGCGAACGATTTCAGTCGGAAGGAACTACACTTCCCCCTGTAAAACGGTCCCCCATCAAATCTAAATCCGTTCAAGACCTATGCTCTCCCAGACACAGCTTCACCTCAATCTCGGATACCAATGCCAACAACATTGATAACAACAACACACAAGAGACCTTCCATTCGGTGGTGTTGCGGAAAACCTCGCAACCAGGCACTCCTCCTTCGATGTCGCGTCGCTTCAGCAACAGCAGCAATAGTTCTGCCGTGTCTGAGAATGACCCACACACGACCACCGTAATTGTGAACAGCAAACGGAATGGGTCCAAGGTATGTGGAAGTGGCAGCGGGAATTTTCACAGCTTCAAGTCAATGCCGGTGGCGGCTGCTGATGAACCGCATTTCACGTCGATTCAGCTGAGACAGACCGCCAATCGGAACAGACTGAGCGAACAATTTGACTCAACGACTGACGAGAGTTCCGCAGTCAATAAAATAACCGACTCAGGAGGTCAGCACTGTTTAAGCTGTTTACTATTATATTTCTTTTAGAGATTTTGTACAAAGACAAAATGCAGTTCTAGAAGATTCTTAAATCGGAATGCGTGTTGCGCACTCAAAGATTGAGAAAACATTAAATACTGTGTCCTATTTAGTTATAATTTTTAATCTATTGTAATAAAACCGAAGCGATACTTGCCTCTACTTATAGACAAACAGACGCGTCGAGAACAGACCAAGTCAACAACGACAGTCTGCACCGGTGACAACCATCAGAACGAGGACACCAACGTCGGCGGAGTCGAGGAGGAATCCATCGACGCCCGCTCCGTCATCGCCAACTTCGAGCGCCTGCTCAACAATGGCGCAGAAGGTGCGCCCAGGACTAAACCCCTCTCCTACATGGCCAAACGTGTGAGCTGTAGCAGCATTGAACTGTCCAGCGGTTCCAACACCTACTCGAGCCTGCCTGGAAGACCGACTGCCTCCCATACGACGGATCTGGGTCCTCGACGCTCGGCTGGCATCATCGAGATGTCTAAACCAACGCCCGACCATGTGAGATCGCCTGCCACGGTGGGGCGCAATGTGCGCATACCAACGAAGATCAGCGAGAACGAGGCGCTGGAGGATGTTCCAACTGGTGGGGACACTGTTGTGGCCTCTCCGTGTGTGGCTATGAGAGAAGGCAGGAATGGAGCCTCCCAACGATCGTTGTCGACCTCGGCTATGAGCTCTCTGCCCAAGGTGGACGGAGGGTGTGTCTGGGTCCCCACCAGAGATGATTCTAGTAATTCCAGCAGACTGAGATACTCAAGTAAGCGGTCAACCGTGTAGTTGTGTCGACGAGATCAGGAAATACCAACATTATTTAATGTTTCAGTTGTTGTTGATGACGACACCTCCCACTCCAACTCCAACAGTCTCGAAAGAACCAACGAGGACGGAGACAACCTTGATGCAGAGAAAGTCATGTCCCCCATCACTCTACAGACCTGGGACCCGGTACGACTTCATCTTTGATCTTTACAACTTTGTTAGAGCTTTGTCCTTATTAACAAATTTCACAATAAACTCTTGTTCATTTATTTCAGATTCTTCTCTTGAACAAACTGTACCATATTGATGACTGCATTGAAGAAGTTAGTTATTTATGTTTATTAAATACATGTTATAAAATATTATGCTCTCTTTTTTAAGCCTTTCGAGAACCTTGAAAGTGTAGTTAATGTAGTTGATGGGATGTTTGAATTTAATTATTAACTACAAAATGGTTCCGGCGATCACGATGACGATTTTAAGATTTACAAACAGTCAAACACAAATTATCCACAATACGTTCACTGCATTTCTCGTTCACAATCACACACCCTGTGCTCTTCTTTATTTTCGCACACCAAAGTAAAACTGTGTAAGTAGGTTACTACAAGTTTAGTAGGTACAGTTCGCTCTGTTTTCTGGATATCAATTTCGTAGAAACTATACTTATAGGCATTCAACAACTTAAATGCGGACAGTTGATTTATATTATTTTTTAATGACGACGATTTATGAATATTGCGAGAAGATGAAATAAATTATCTTAAAAAATTTGAAGTTATTAGTTGTTTCCATTTAGAAATTACCTCATTCCAAATTACTGGTTCGCTTTTATTACTTATACACATTTTTAGATTAGGCTTTTTGATATGCTTAACATTTTTGTTGCTTTTTGATTATATAACGAAATTAATGTCTTTGGTGGACTTTTGTGTTTTTATATATTTGTTATTTATAATATTTTTTCATTACTATTGAACTTAAACTTCTTCTTTTCAGGACTCTGAGATCTGTCAACACGGCGAATTTATCGAGGGTTTTATGGACAAACTGCCCTTTCAAAAGACAAAAGGAACCCTTCTTAAAACTTGGAAGCGAAAGTTCTTTCGCGCGCAAAATGGACAGCTAAAATATTATGAGGTACCTTTTTCATATTTTGGTATTTATATTTTTAAACGCAGAGAACTAATTGTCTGTGAAATGGATTTAAAATAGTAAATTATTTTATATTCGCGTTCTATATTTACTGACATAATCTTTGATCAAATCTGCAGTCTCCGAAATCAGCAAATCCCGAAGGCATCATTCAGCTATCAGGAGGCTCTATAGACCCTCTTGGAGAAAATGCAATTGGTATTGATGATGGGGTAAGACAAAAGACAACACCCAATGTTGGGTGTGATATATAATACTGATGACGTCATTAGACGCTGCATCGATATGATACTGATCCTATATGTCGTCCTATTAGGGTATGACAAATGTGTGGCACTCTTAAGTTGCTTATTAATAATTTAGAAAATTTTTCCGTCATGAGTATGCTATGTCTAGTATTACTTCATATATGAGGCTAAGGATAATATTTTGTTTCATATTTAAATTGATTTGATATCATTAATCTCTCTGTGAATACGAGATTATACGCATAATGCCTTAGTTGTCTTCTAAATGAAATATCTTAATTCGTATTGCTATTCGACACTTGATAATAATGTGTAAGGGTAATTATCTAATCTTTGTTTTAACAGCGAGGTGAATACACAACAGTTCGATGTCTGAATTCGACAGACTTTGATAAGTGGATCCTGGCTCTCGGATCACACACGATTGAACGGGATCACCTCGACAGTTGTGTTGTGGTTCCTCCTCTACGTTTGGTGGACAACCCTCCAACCACCAAGGTTTGTGCGAGTTGAGGACCGAACCCTACATTTTGTTAATTATGTTAATGTGATATTTAATAACTGGCAGATTTGTTTGTCAACAGGAACTCATATTTGAACTCATATTTTACTTACATTTTTAACGATATTGAATCATTTCACACTCTAAACATTATCTTTCTGTCTACACATGAATTTCATTATTTTGCAGAAAATTGTGGTAATTGATTTCGGAAGCTGTTCCATCAGGGCAGGAGTTCTCAGAGAACAGCGTAAGCTAACTTTTGGGTCTTAAATTATCCCAAAGCTTTCACTATTCTTCAATATAGCTTTAAATATCTTGAATGTCTATTTTTGCTGGACAATATATCATATTATAAAACTTTAATTACACCATTTCAACCTGATATCTCACCTGTTTCTCTCCAGCAAGCCTTCCTGAAATCTATTTCCCTCACAACGTCGCCATGGATCGGAACAACCAAATAATAAGTTTGGGCTCTGAGGCCTTCAAGAAGAGCGTCCGAACAGATTGTGACATTCAGCGCCCCCTTAAGTCGGAATCTACATTAGAAAACGTGAGTTTCATTTAATTATATGAATCGGATTAGAAATGTTTTACAGAAGTTATTAATGTATAGGGTGGAAATAGTTCATATTGCAGAAGCGAATTTGAAAATCAGAAATTGTTAAATAAATTTTTCGGAAATTTTATGAAAACTTAAAATTCGGAAAATTATGAAAATCGGAAATGTTATATCTATTTGCTATATTACAAATTTATACATTTTTAAACTGCCATAATAATCATTGCGATAACTCATATTTTTGTAAAATGATGTGTTCTATATTTCAATAATACTATAATTGTGTCTGATATATGTTTTTCTAACATTAGGTTATTGTACCTCATAGCTAAAAATAAAGTAATCATTTATTCTGAAAATTCGAAAAACAAATTTGGAAAATAAGTTTAGCCACCCCTCTTTAAAATCTTAGATCCGCCTGCACTGTATTATTTTTATATAATGTAATTTGTATTCGATTTTTTCTATATGTTTTCTATATTTTAGCCCGTATGTCATAGAACGTTTGTATTTCTTTCCTCGCTATTGTGTAGTCATTATTTAGAGTAATATTTTAGCTTCACCATTGTTAAATTCTTCTCGAACACCGATTGTGCACTTACATGATTTTTAGAAGGGACATTTTTATGTTGGCACATTTATCAGTTGAATTTTTTGAAAAGTAGTTTTCATTCCGAGTTTTATAATAAGTAGTTTTCGCCAAAGTATTATTTGATATTATTGGAAATTTATGTTTAAATTTAGTTTAGCTAGTAATTGGCAACAAATTGTCGTTTGTTATATATTTGATTGTATTCCATTAATTTGTGAGTTTATTATATAATGTTTTAGTATTGATAACATTACATTTTTATAATATTTCAAATAGGATCAATATTTTTTATTTAATGTAGTTTATTCTATTTGTACAAAGTAAAATACGAGATTTGGTATAATTATCAACTATGTAAAACTTTGAATATAGATTTGTGCAAAAGTATAATAATACAATATATTTACCATTTTCCAAATAAACTTGTAATTTTATTAATTTAAATACCATCAACTACAAATTTTCTTGGATGCAATATTGATATAGTTAGAATTCTTGAGCTGGTAAAGTTTGTTTCTTGTCAAGTCTTTCTTTACAACGGAACACATTCTGCTTCAGTTTGCCTTCGAACGGGGAATTGTCAAGGCGATGTTCCAGAAGATATTTGCTGACCTGAAAATCAATGGAAAGGAGTATACAGTAAGTCCACCGAATTTTACTAACTAAACCTCTCAACTCTCCAACTTTGAACCTCTTCATCCTTCCTTGGTGTGTCTAGATCTTCCTGAGCCTGCCGCCCAATGTCTCGGGAATGGTTCGCATCAGGCTGGCCGACGTATTGATGAATGAGCTCAACTGTATCGGGGTGAGCATGTGTGGTCAGGCCCTGTTGGCTCTCCACGCTTATGGGGAGCCAACTGGTCTTCTCGTGGAGTTGGGAAACAGAGTGGAGATTCTTCCCGTCACCGAAGGTAGGTGTATTGTCTGCCTGCCCTACCTCGCTTAGTTCCTGTTGAACAGCAAGACCAACTCACTTTTGTTGAGTTTTCATTATGTTTCCATAGTTACTATGTTTACTTTCTAAATGGTATCAAAAGGAATTTTTCTTCCGATAAAGTCTTCTTCATTTGAAGTTAGCATGTGACCCTTTTGTTGTCAAAGATATCGAGTTTCTCTTCAACCTAATTTAATCAAACGATCTGATTAATCTTTCGATACCATTCGGTGCCAAAACAGTCGACCAATTAGTTCGCTTAATTTTCTACAAGACGTGCCAAACGGTTTCGCATTCACTTTTCTAGTTACATATAACTTAACTACTCTCTATTATGCATACGGATTGAATTACTCCAATCAGTGTGCTTGTTGACTCCACAGGTATCGTACAGAATGGTGGCGTTTCACGACAAGTCTACGGAGGTCGACTTATCCTGGAGGCGTTCAACCTTCACCTAGCCCACAGGAAGTACCGGTTCAACTCTCCTTCCGAACTGCTCATGGCTCGATATGCAATGGAGCAGGTGTGCAAACTCATTATTATATATATTCATGAGTGAAACGATTTCATAAACATTTAGATGAATATATCCTTAGATGAATATAAGAATTATGAGAAAATCATGATGGATTCTGAGTGACTGCTTCGGTTGTAATTCAATGTGTACACAACCTTATGACCTGGATTGTGAAATATTTAATTATTATCCATCCGGAATCAGAGTACTATCAGTACACAATTGGTATTGCCACTAGTTTCTAGTTCAGTTACCTCTATACCTACAAGCCATTGAAAGGATAATGCAACCTACACCATATATCTTCTACTGCTGAGACTGGTGGAGGGGGTGGAGAGACAAATGGAGTTCAGTTGTTGCTACAGGTGCAAATTATACTTTTAAATGAGCAATTATTACCTACTTAATGCCAGGAGTCAGAAGGCATCCATATAAAAATATATACAGCTTATAAGCTTATATAGAAAGTTGCCTGAGAACTATAATTACGATTACTGGACAGCTACTAATTTTACGCATTTTATTGGTTCTCACATTCTTGTGTTTGGATTTATAGAATCTCTCACACCCCGCATGGTGTATGTCATATGCTGCCTTTGAAATTTACATGAAATTCTTATTTTTTACTAAAATTCTTTCGTATTACTTGTATATAGATTTGAAATTATGTATAATTTTCGAGCAATGATTTGATTGCTAATTTTATAATAAATAATTAATTCATCATTCTACATAAATAAAACGATTGACACAGAACTATATCGAACTTGTTGGAAAATCGGTTTCAGAATCTTACAGGCATATTTTTATAAATTTTCATTGTAAATTCTATACAATCGAATTAATTGCAGATTTTTGATTGAGTTATAATTTTAACCGTAATTTTTGATTCATGAAGGCTTTATTAGATCTTCCTAAACACCTAAATTAGCAGTTTGTTTATATATTTTTTAAGTAATTTGTTCACTCCATATTTCAGTGTGCATTTGTATCATCGGAAAGAGATCAAATAAACACAGATATACCAAAAAACGTTGATCTGTCTTCCTTTGACCTGCCTAAAGATTATTTACAGTAAGTATATAATATCGAATACTACAATTGAGTGCTGAGTCCAAACAAAATAATATATTTACACAACTAATACAAATATTTGCCTGCTACATCATTCTATGATGCTCATTGTGTTCATTATTCCAATCTACACAACTAATAAATTCTATTTTAATTATGATTAAATATACAAATCATGATAATATCAGATACAAAGGATTCCAATTTGTTCAAAAGCTTGTATTCTATTGAAACATAATTTATTAACATATATATAATATTTACAGGGTGTCCCAGAGTAACTGTCGAACTATAAAACTGAAACATTTTAATAAAAAATTAGTATATTTAATTACTGACGGAAGTGTTGAATTCTTGATTATAATTGCGCATTACAGCACTACAGTTATTGTTTGTAGAGTAATATTGTTTGATACAAAACTTCTCTGTTGAAGTGAAAATCGTGGCATGATTCACAAATTTATCGACAGGAAGCTGCTTTAGTACATACATTATATGCGCCAATTCTTTATTCTTATTGTGACAATCTATGTCGATGTTTATGGTTTAACTCACTGGTGGTGTTTCAATTTAAATATTCTATTTTGGATACTAAGTTCGACGGTTACTTCTGGGACTCCCTGTATATTAGAAATTAAAACATTAATAGACACCATTCTCTGGCTCCCTCCTCCAGATCCATCAAAGTGAGCGGTGATACATCGAGGTGTGCTGAAGGGCTCTTCGACCCTGAGCTGTTCGGTCTGGACGCGCCTTCTCTCCCCAAGTTGATTCTCCGGTCAGTGCAGGCCTGTCCCATGGACTTTCGAAGGACTCTCTATCGATCTATCTTTCTCTCAGGAGGTTCCAGTCTTTTGCCGGGTGAGAATGAATATAAAGAGCAATGTTTGAAACCTCGAGATATTTAACCAACCTGTCACAGAAAACAAATTTGAAATATAATATTTAAATATATATTTTTTTCTTATATAAAAAGTTCCTCAAATAGTTTATTTGCAGTTTCTTTGTCTTTGTCGTTAAAGTTCAGGCTACAAGTTTTGACAGATCATACAACTATAAGTATATTTACCGCATTAATAACTTGCAAGTGTTCTTCAAAAGGATCTTAACAACGAGTTTATAGTCCTTATGTTCTTTATATATATATATATATCTCAGTGTCTTATCAATTTGGTCATCTGAAGGCTTTAAATTGATTGCAGAGATCACTTCAAAACAATACGCCTCAATTGAGTATGAAGTTAGTTTGAAGTTTTGTGATAGAGTTCTTCTATTGATCTGCTTTTTGGATATATTCAACACCTACGTGGATTTCTGAACATCTATGCCTATTCTAATTAAATGCTCAAAGTTCATCAATCATTCACAATTAGATTACAAATTGATACAAAACTGTTTTCATAATAATATTCTTGGAGAATAACTCAAACAAAAAATGTAGAAAGAAAATTTAATTTGTAGATGTTTAATTTTAATTCCAGGTTTATACACAGCGTCCTTTATTCATTTTAGCAATGTCTTCCAAATTAATAAATTTATACTTTATTTTTAATTATTTTTATCATATTATGCTCTGTCGATATATAAGGTATAGTGGTCATCTAAATTTCTTACCAGTTATATAAGAATTGTATACTTTTGTTCTGTGTCAATATGTCATTTATTTGGTGAACTCATGAACAAATCAATATTCTACCTGGAAGACATACAATCTTATGTATTTTAACAGTCATCATTCAAAGATTAATTGGCGCAGATAAAGGACATTAAAGATTGCCAACTTACGTGTGTGTGACGTTTATTCATACTGCTTGTATACTGCTTTCACTTGCAATACTTCGTAATAATACTTTTATGATAATATATTATACTGATCTCAATCAATGGTATATTATAAAACTAATAACTGAAATATGTGTGTCTATTAACATGTTTAGTACCCTTTTTTGAAGTATATAGACATGCAAGTTAACTGATAATAGCCTGTTGAAATTAAGACATTTTTATTTATAGCAAACTGGACTTCAGCTTTTGATCAATAATTATGAATGATTGGAGTTTTGATAATTTTGTTTTATATATAAAGGGACGGTACAAAAGTTACCATACTATTGAATACATAAAAAAAATTAAAACTAATCTAAAATTCTACTTTAGAAAAGTCAATGTTGTACTCAGACCATGCAGTGCAGGTAAAATGATATTCGTATGTGCTACATCACTTTTACAATTTTCTAAAGTATTCAATTGTATATAGCAACTTTTGCCCCTCACGGTATAAGTTGTCCCTATTTGATATAATCTACTTACATAGTTCTAATTTTTGTATAATTTTAGATACAAATAATGTTCTCCATTTTAAGAATCGTTAAATTAAAAGTTATATTCAGTAAAGAGCACCAGTCTCTTGTATTATAATGGTGAATCCAACGAATAGGAGACAGCTACTCACCCGAAGTAACGATTTCGTGACCTCTCGTCTAGCTAATCTATACATTATCGTTATCTATTATTATCTCTCTGATTATTGCAATCCCGTTATTTGAGTACATTTACACTCCTGCCGGCTCATTCAGGCCTGAGTTGTCGCCTTGAAAACGAAGTGAGCCGCCTAGTGCCGTCTACCTGCGTTGTCCGTGTGCACACCGCCCCCCATCGGCAGCACCTGAGCTACCTTGGCGCGGGACTCGTGGCCTCACAGGACTCCTTCCAGGCCACCTGTGTCAACTCCGTCGAGTGGAAGTCAGCTAATCCTGGCGAGAAGCAGCGTTTCCAGATGAAGTGGCATGCTTAATATCTTAATTTGATGCTTTGCAAAATGTGGACACCGTTCTGAATGCCAGAAAGTCTTAGTTCTGCGATATGTCCTCACACAATACCTTAATATTATAATATTCAGTATTTATCGAATGTCATCACTATCCTTCACCATTAAACATTGTGGACGGATCATTTATCACAGATAATTGGAATTATATTGTTCAGTATAGTCAGTCATAGACTGAATATTTAGACTTTAAGACAATTATTTGATTTTTACACTACTAAGCTACTTTCATCTTTCAGTATATTTAAGCGTTTAGGACTATAGATTTATAGTTCTTATTTGAAACGATTAAAAATGTTTATTTCTCCGAGATTAGAATATTATTATTAATTTAAGGCTGTGACTCTTTTTTAAAAACAGAAGTTTTAATCAATAGCATTATTTCATTCTGTTTATTCAATTTGTGGAAACTACATATTTACGATTTGCATACTTACTTATTATGTTTAGTCCTTGTCTGATTAAATACTGAACTTTTAACACATCTGCTATAATATTATATTCAAATGTGATTCAGCCTCATTGTTATTTCAAATTTTGAGAAACACTCACCCAATGATTTTATTATTTTGATGATTGCGTATTTTTATCAAGTGTAAAAATATAGCTTTTTGTAGTTATACATTTTTATTTGCCGTTTATAGGCTGTGTTTATTTCTAACTCATTAAAAACAAAGGTTTTTACCTTTACTACTCGTAGTAGTATAATTGTTTAATAATCATTTTATGCACATACTATAAAACATAGCTATGTTCCATTTTTAAATATTCTTTATAAATGAATTATTTTAAAAGGTACCTCTTAAAATATGTAAATTATTTTACTTATATTACTTTTCTTTTTAAAACACTCATAATATACTTAGAATGCTGCTAAAAAAGGCTTCTGAATTACAACTTTTTGTTATATATTCTTTAATCAATATCTATGGTTTTAAATTATTTCATAACAACCACACCATACTTATTTAATCTATTTCATTTCATTATTATAGTCATTTATTTATAATATTAATGGTTATTCATTAAATTAATAATGCCGTACTCAACAAATTATCGTATAATTCAGTTGTTTGGTATTGAATTGAATTTATGTGGCGCCCCACAACTTCAAAATATAACTTATTATTATAATTTTATCTCTCGTAATATCTTTGTGTCGTAAACGCATTTATTTTGTCATTCAGCTGTCCAGCCTTATCTATGTAATAAGTTTTTTGTATTATTAATTTCAATAAAAAGCAATTATTAAATTATTTCGCTTTTCTAACTTTTATTGTTATTTTTTATTAAAAATTGGGGATAAAATGTGATATGACACAGATTCAATTCGTAAATGTCGGCGTAATATCTCTGACTTAGATGCAACGTAATTCTCGTATTATATCGTGCTCATAAAAAGTCGAATTTTATTTCAATGCAACAAACTTTTGCTCTGTCCTATACAACTAGACCGCGAAGCAGATATTATTTGTTATCATACTCTTTGAAATGGAACTATTTTATTATTTAAAATTTGGATCAATATAAATTATTCGTTCTAAATTGAAGATTAAATCATGAAACTGAACAAGATAATTTCAAATTAGGACTATGTCTAAATTTTTAATGAACAACTGTTTTGTCCCTATCGACAGGTCATATCTTTGAATGCGCATGAATTAAACCGTAAATGACTTTGAAGTAAACGAATTTTCCACTGAAAATCGCTATTAAAAGCACCGACGACACGACAAAATATATTTTTGTTTGGTGCTGCAGAGTAATAAAACTTTTCATATATATCACCAGAGAATCTGCTTAAACGTCTGTTTAACTGTTTAATAATGTATTGCCACTTGTTACGAATTTTTAACGCAATATCTAATGTTATTAGCGATGACTAAATGTGATTATGTACAGCCATAAAGCGAAAAAACCTACATTTTTATTATTGTTTTTTATAAATTTAATATAAAATCCTCACTGAGAATCGTAAAAAAATAAATTACATTGTTTATTTTGCCGGCCCAACATGCGAATATTCGTATATAAAACAACTTTATGGTGACACCATCTTATAGTTTAAATAAATGATTATAATTTTTTAAAATCGATATAAGATCAATAAAGCCAATATTCTTAAAATCCAAACATTTGTTTTTTGTATAAATTTCAAATTGGTAATTAAATGTATAAATAATGAATTATTTAATAATTAAATACACAATAAGTATATTTTATCAAGTAACTTCAACTATATATAATGAACAAATAGTATTTTATAAAATTATTGATTCGTTCGTGTCGGAATTTCTTTCGATTATTTTTGAGAAATAAATAGTCTATAAAACAATCAAACTATAAGTCATTATTAACTAATCATATAAATATTACACTAGTGTATAAAACTCAGACAAAAATATCATATTGATTTTGTTGAGACAACTTCTATATTATAGAATAAGACTTATAACTTATAATATACACAATCAAAATATTATTACTTCTATCAGTAATTATAACGTAAATGATGCATTTCCCTAAATATACCAAAACCAAATTCCTCTATTTAAAAAATTATTAATTTAGTTATTTAAAATTGTTATGTAAATGATCTGGTTCTGAATATTATTATAAAATCAACAACATCGATCATTATGCAATTATACTTAGAGCTGGTTTATTAATTTAATTTTTTTCACTGAAGAAGACAAATAGCCGAAACGTTGAGTTATCATTTGTACTCGCTGCCAATCGTTTTAAATAAATTTTATTTTTATATTATTCAGAAGCAGTTTACTTTTATTTTGGTAAACAGTATAATATGCATTATTATTCATATATTGAGGAGTCGAACATCAGTTGTCACATTAAACATTTTTTATTATAGGAATTTGGTACTAGTTATTATATGGATCCACTGCACATTTCAATACTGTTATATACACATATTTGATCCTATATATAGGCGACTTCTGCTAACGAATTTAGAATTTAAATTCGTTAAAAGTTAGGTATAACTGTAAATTGCTATAAGTCAATTTCAAATTAATAATATTGATTAATTTTAAAAAGTAATTTAAGTATTAGATAACCATACAAATTAATTTTATTAATTAAAAATTATTTCTTTAATTTATTTAGTAAACAAATTCGTAGATTTATTTTCTTACAGGGTACTAATTATACAATTATATTAGCTGTGTATATTAAATTCGCTTTCTTTTCCTCATTCAAGTTGTAACCTATACCAAATGAATCCATTTATATAACTAATGCAAATATGTATGTGTGTAATTGCATATAAATTTACCAGTCCACAACAAAAATCTTAAAACCATTTGTATATTATATTTGAGGTAAAATATCTGAAATCTTAGTAGTAAGTACATCTGAAACACACTTTTATCACACTTGGAAATAGATTGTTTCGAGGTTATACGATACACTTTATATATTATACTACCTTTCAGGACATTAAACGACGCTCGTATTTATATTACATAGACACACAAATATGTCATGGACACTGAACACTGAATGCACCCCTTCTATATATTCATTTTGAAAGGAAAATAATATTTATAATATGTAACCGTTAGTAAAACTATCTTTATGTATTGGTTATTATAGAAAGCATTTTTGCATATATCGAAGGATACTGGATATATACAGTCTACATATATATATATATATATTAAGAAATTGTATACTTTATATATACTTTATACTTTATAGTTTATAATATGGCAACACGAAATACTTTAAAGTTACTTTACATAATATTTATATAAAAGGCCGGGTCTATGTATTAATCAAAAAATTTTCCTCGAAATTTTGAAATACTTTATCCTTTATTACATTTTGTAAATTAGAATTATAAAAAGTAAAGAAATTTTTTTGAAATAATTCAATCGCACACAAGTATAAACATATTTATGAAAAAATATATATATCTTACTTCATTAATGCATGTTTTATTAGTTATAAGTTGATATTAATAATAACGAAACTGTTTTTAATACGCTTAAGAAATATTAATTTATAGAAGTTGAAAGTACATTTTAATTTCTTACTAATTTTAAAGGATTAGGACGTGTTTTGGTCAATTTTAAATAAATAATATAATGATCCATAATCAGTGCAATGTAAGTCATTCTCATTTAAAGAATATTCAACCGTATCCCCTTCGCAAAAAATTCAGTGGTATAATATAATAAATTTAGACAAAAGTATAATATGCCATATACTTGATAAAATTTAAAAATTCTATATTACTGCTATTCGCTATTACTTAAAGGTAAGTATAATTATATAGCTTGTGAATAAAATACATTTTAGTATTAAATTGATATAATTAAATTATTACTAATGTTAAACATAAACTTATCATCATTCTTTTTAGTGCTTTTTTAGTTATATTTTATTACATTTATAAAAAAACACCAATCTCATTAGCTCACACCACCAAATTAAAAATTATTGTTTGAAGAACGCGAATAAATTTATGAAAAATTTGAATTTAATAAATATACTTTAGTTATTCACTTATATATTATTATATCCTTCTTCCAATGTTGGAATAATGTTTGACTAATCAACTGATTAACAAGATTAACTATGACCATGCTAAATCATTCCTTATAAAATAGGAGAGTCTGAAGAACACAAAATATTTCTAACCCTTTCTTTTGCTCCATCATTATTCATCTTACCTTTGACGTATAACATAAATATTCATACTCAGTATTCGACAGTATGACATCTGTATCAATAGCATATACCCTTCTGTCAGTTTAACAAAAGTCAATTTAAAATTCAATTAAAAATTGCAATAACAAATCAAATACATTCTGTTCTGCCGTCTTTGCTTCCCCTGCAGCATGCAACCCCCTCAACTTTGATAATATTCAACAGTTCACTTCTCAGGAAATCTTTGTTTAGCATTTTTCCCTTTTCTCCCTATAGCACTAGCCTTTTCGGTCTTTCACCAAATATAACCACCCTACCAGCAATGCAGTCTTCCACTTTTTTCCATCCTTTTATATAATTCCTCATTTCATGTTGGCTTTTTCCCCGATTCTGGCAGCAGAAATGTTTGACGACCATGCACGCAACCCACCGCCGGTTAGTGCACACTCGAATAAGTGGAACAATTGATTGTTATTATGAACGACGATGTGGCCTCTGTGGCAGAAAACTTGAAATATATTGTCATAAATAAACGCAACTCAACCGACAGGCAAGCCATATACAGCCCCAGTTATCCTCATATTCCCCGTTTTCTCTCAACACTCAATTCTTCAGTTTTTTAGCACTTAAGTCATCTCTCGATAATGAAAGCGGAGAATATGGGTTTTCCATCTTTTTATCGTTTATTGTGACAAGTGGGTATACGAACAAAAACAAATCGTTCTGTAATTTGTAAACTTGTGGTTTTTAATCAACGCAAGGAAGCATCTCGGTTTGACAATTAACCCCCAACTGAATAATGCCTATATAATGAACTCAATTTACAATTGGATATGTATCTATGGTTAGAAATCAAACGAAACATACACATGTCTTGTGATGTAGGTCAATATGTAAACTTTAACACGAAACACAAAAGCCGCAAGAAAAATATAGCATTTAAATAATAATTGGATTTAATTAGAACACAATCTATAACCCCTCCCTCCCCTCCCCTCCCAATGCTAATGTTTAAATTCTATTATTTAAATTATAATTTATGTATAAGAATGCATAATTTACAAATTAATCGTATATACTCAATATCAACTAAACTAATTATTTACACATAGAAAACATTCTTCAAACAATAATTATTATATCCAGGATATATTGGACTATAATATACTTTTATACATTTTTACAACCATTTTATTTTTTATAATCAAATATAGAACAACTTGCAGACTCAATATTATGGATGTAGAACAAACCTATTATTTTTTATTTATTTCTAGA
Organism: Vannuccia rotundouncinata; assembly: GCA_034780395.1. Taxonomy (NCBI): domain Eukaryota; kingdom Metazoa; phylum Platyhelminthes; order Proseriata; family Coelogynoporidae; genus Vannuccia; species Vannuccia rotundouncinata. Next base: position 24,158 of record JAUZNC010000119.1, on the reverse strand, counting down.
TTCTTTCTCTCTTTTCAGTCGTCTTATTTGTTAAAACTCTTCACGATAAATCCTCTAATTTTGAGTGAAAGAACGAAATCATGGCAGCACAGATTGTGTGGGAAAACAACGGACTGTTTTAGTCTTTTGTTATTTGTGTAAACATTGATTTATACAAGTTCCTACCTCGATCGTCTCATGTCAAAAAAGAAAATCACATATATCACTTTTGGAACATCATAAATCGCCGGAAATGTCGAGATATTATTTATTGTTCATCAATTTGAAATAAAAATAAAATCTTTTCGCATCAATCATAACTTATTTAATTTAATATTATAATCGTTCAAACATATTTTTGTTTTTGAATTAATATCGTTTAAATTTTGTATTTTTATCAATGAGTATACATGAAAATAATTATGTATAGAGCTTTTTAATAGGAGATTAATATTTAGTTTCAATGGTATATTTTATTATTAATTAATTAAGTAACATTATAAGATTAGATTAATAATGAAATGGATACCCAAGTATATAACTATATATATATATATATAAGCATAATACCATTTTTTTAAATAAATTGCAGTGATATTAAATTAAATGTCTTAACAAAATATATTTTCCGTTCTTTATATAGCGATAGCAAAGTTCGTAGATTTTAATTTTCATAAGTTTAGCTTACATACTTATAATGAACTGATAATTCACTAGATTTTATCAATCTATATTAATTTTCTTATCGCATACTGTAAACATATTCCTCAATTCATAGTACAACATTTTCCTTTGATCCGTTTCAAACAACTTATTTAAATATCACGCCTTCTTTCTTGTTTGCAGGAAAAATAGGAAATCCGCAGCTGATAAAATAAATCCGCATCACACATGAAGGTTCCCACTTGAGAAACATGTCCGGAAACTAAAACACATAATTTATATGTTTAAATTGCTCACATTACACATAACTTATACGACCAAATAAATTGTCATATATTTATCCTCTCATCTTCAAATCTCTTATTTTATAATAACATTTATTATCTATATATAGGTTAGGCTGTCGTTTTGTTAACATAAATTTTTAAATGGTGTTGCAATATTCGATCGGGTGATTTGGAAGTGGAATAACCGATTTAGACTTGATCTACCCTTAAGTACATAGAACATGTTTTTACCATGTCAAGGGGCAATAATTCTCATTCTGATAACGCAATAAAATCAAGAAAAGTGAACAACTATATGAGGTGAGCTGTAATTAACAAAACCACTAAAATTCGAATAAATTGTGGCCCTCGAAGCATGCATAAAGCCTCTCGCGTGTACCACCTATACGCCTTGAATTCACGCATGGGACGAATGTCGCCACAGAAACTGCCAAAGCAGCAATAAAACCGGATTTATGACTGAATTCAAGCCAGTAGCCTTGAGGGTGGATTCTGTATACTTTGAGTATTAGCTGCACGCTTTACCAAATTAACCTCCCACTAATGCAAAAAGGGTTACCACTGCATATACATATATATGTTTATATGTGACAAGCAGAATCATGTTACACAGGCAATAAAAGTAGAAATAAAGGGAAAGTAACGGTGAATGGTGGAAACTGCCGGCGGAAAAGACTTTTGCTGCTAAAGTGCCCTGATCTCGGAAACTTATATAAGACATCCTTCTACCTTGGCCGTTTTTCGTCTTTGTGGTCAGAGTCGTCGTCCCTCTATTTGCATTCGTCCTCAAATACAGTAACGGTGAGCCCCATCTGCAAGGAAACTAACTAGCTGACTTGATGACAGTGATTTTCCCTGAGAAGACACAGAATGAGATAGAGAAGAGTTAATTGATTGATATGAAGAAGTTGGACAAAGTGGACAGCGAAATATATGAACTAACACACACACACCCATACGCCCTACCCGACTTCTTCAACCTTCAATTCACCAGCTTTCCACCTCTCGCTTGTTCGGTTTCTGTCATATTCTGCTAAATTTATCGCAAATAAAGGCTTCGAGTGACTTGACTTTTGCCTGCCCTCTCCCTGCCTCTCCTTCTCTTTTTCTTGTTCTATCTATCTCTGAATTTTGTGTCTCCTCCCAATCATCTCTTCTGCTTCCACGAACGAGCTCATGTTAAACACCTCCTCGGGCTACCTGGAGTAATATTCTGTTGCTGCGAAAAATCACAGCTTACACATTCTTGTTCTGTTCCATCGTATTCACACACCAACAACTATTTAATAAAAAAATACTTTTTTTCTCATATTTATACATTTCTGTATCGTTTGAAAATTTTTTTTTTGATAATAATATACCTCAAGTGGATATTAAGAACTTTTAGCCAGAAAAGGTGAAAATTCACTTAAGAATATATAAAGAACGTTCGAACGTACCTGAGTTATATAATCCGTTGTATAGATGCCACCTTAATTGTCTGCAAATGAAATAATAAAGACGTCCACTGCCAATTGGAACATCGGATTTATCCCTGTTCCACAGTTTTCTCCTGACTCTCTCCCTATCTATTCTGGAACAATAGTCAGACTGTTGTCTGCGCTCTCTACTTCGGAAGTATATCTTGAGAACAAACTGTTTCCCTTGACTTTATTCTATAAGCTGGCAAAACCGGTTAAACTCGAACCTGCTTCCAAAATCAGTGAGGTTCTTTCCAGTTTCCACGGTTTACTTTTATTTTTTATTTTTACCAGACTCGACTATATATCTATACCTCATTGTCGCTTCTTCTCTATATTTTTGGCTGCATTTGTATTTTTGTGCCCTTCATGTGTTTCCACATGTTTGCAGACTTTCAATTATAAGGAACTCATTAAATCAATGTGCAAATCGAATTCTCCATTGTCGAACTAACAAAAAGAAGAAGAAAAAGGATAATTTTTTACAGACGTCAAAAAGACAATTCAACCAACAGTCATCTAAAACAGTTTTCTGTTTACGTAAGTAGTTTTGCGATTATAGAATTAGATAATTCGGCCGGTTAGCTTATTATATTATCGTTATTATGCGCATAAGATTGTCCAAACATTTTGTCAAGTCCTCTTATCTCTAAATCCCATTTCGGTGTTTGATTTGATTTATTCTTTTTATGCCTCGCGTTGCTAAGTGAATTTCTCGTTTAGAATTTAAATAAAAATTCACGATAATATATCATAAAAATAATTTTTTATCTATATTAAAAATAAAACTTCACTATCTTTCATATTTCGTCATTGAATTTTTTTTCTATGATATTAAAATTTTATTTCAAATATTCAATTTTGTTTAAACATTTGTACTAAATATAAACATAAATATATAGGAAATAATTCCGTATAAAATAGATCAAGCTTTGATAGTATTTCAAAATAATTAAAGTACGACAAAGTTTTTGTAAATTCTTTGGAATAACTGAATAATTTACATCCCTAATACTATATATACAAAAAAGATTACAATTTAATGGTATATATACAGTTATAGAGAAAGTTTGTCTTTGGCTTTAAATCGGTGTAATTATTATAATGAATTTTCTAATTTATTTATTGCTGCACTATAGTAAATATTGTTACTAAATATAATGTACCTCC